>JAHZNA010000683.1:0-68495 GCA_027743935.1 Sinodicranocentrus sp. ZH6 | reverse complement strand
GAATATGGCGATCATTTTGTGTATGGTGGTTTGTTGAATTCCTTCTTCCTGGAAATGCTGGACAGGTTTTAATTTTGAAAATTTGTCGAATTTCGTGTGTGGGAAATAACGCTTTTGAAGATCACTTCGTTGGATGCTCGCGTGATGGTTGCGCATGATATAATTCAAAAATAAAAGTACGTCTAAGGATACCTAGACCATGCTACTTCTGAATCCGAAAATGTTTTTCGATTCTATTATCGCTACACCGTCTTATCTCTTATCTTGTTTTGTAGTTTTGTGTCTGAACCAACCTTTAGTCACCATTTTTCTTGGATGTGGATAATACATAATTTTAATAAAATGTTTTAATTTTAAAACATAAATGACTTTTAATGTATTTCGTTTAATTTTCACCTAATTAACGATTTACGAATCATCAATAACTCAGAAATACCACGAGCTCTTCAAACCACAGACTCGCACAAGCTGTGCTAGTGTATAAAACTTGCTCAACTATTTATTTACTGTGATATGTACTATAAATTTGAGTTTCAAAACGGAAAATAAGTATAAGAATAAACTGATTAGTGTAATATTCACAAAGGGCAACCCTTTCGTAAAGAGCGGCGTTATGTCCTTCTGAGTAATCAACCATAAGTTACTTTTGAAAAATGAACCCAAAAGAAGACACACATCCACTCACATGATGTATTTTAAGCTGCTCACCCTTTCCTGTAATATTTATATAGAAAGTAAACATATAAAATTCCACTAAAAGAGAATATACTCTAAGAGAACGTGATGCTGCAAGGTCGGCTTGAAGTATCACATTGTGGAATTTTATTTGCCACTTTCAGAAATTACCAGGTTTTGCTCTTTGACACGTAAGTAAATTCTAAAGCGGTTCTCTTTCTCTCTCTCTAACACACACACATTAGATTTTTTCTCTGAAAAGGGTATATTCGTGTACGTGTTGGTATTTCATGGCACGAGCCTTTTTTCCTTCAAGTGCAATTGAGATGGACCTCTGTGGTGGGAGCGGATGGATGACAGTAGAAAGATGGAAGCAACTATGCCTCCACTTGCACTTACTTTACTTTTCCCTCACAACAACTTTTATTTTATTTTTCTTTCTTGGGAGAAATGACTTCCTCCTCTCCCCCATCTCCCAGTTTTTATGGAGGTAGGGAAAATTGTAGATTATTATTATATACACAGTTGAGAAATAGACGCGTCGACTTTTACCCGAAATGAAGAAACTTGTAAAGTGTAGTCACTTCACTTTAATTCAGTTGGGTTGCATTAAGGGCTTACCACAGAAAGTGGTTTGGGTGGCAAAAGTCATTGAGACGTTAGCAATACACTGAAACACAACTTCACACATGAAATGGTCAACCTCAACATCATATTTCCTCAAGAGCTTTACACTTTGGAAACAAAACTATAGTACACTTTTCGGCTAAAGGAAACGTGCAGATGAGTACTTTCATGTGGTTTAAAAAAATACAATTCACATTATATACCTAAAAAAATATATAAAAATAAGTAGTTTTATCATTCCCAGTGTGTGATTTCATGTTTGTTAGCCATTCCGCCTCTCTGTTCTCCCTCACTTTTTCACAGTGTCAAGTAAATACTTTTCTTTACCAAACTTTTTCAATTTTTAAAAGATGTGCTTGAAATACCTACCACCTAATCAGAGGGACAAGAAGGAGAGAAGAGACTAATGCAGTAGTCCAACTCGAAAGGACAAGACATAAAAGTTACTTGTTAATGGACTACCTATCCTCTAAAGTCTTTCACTTTTCACGGTTTATGTACTCGACAAGTAAAACCATATTTTTTACGTCGGTTACACTTTGACTGAACTTTTGCGTATTTTCAGTTTACCAAATTGCGTCGCAGCTCTACACCACATGACCTAAATTATTTTGTGCATTTGTTAAAACAAAACTCGATGCAAGGTAAGACTGGAGTAAAGAGGGAAATTTATTCTGCGCAATTTACTGAAAACTATACTGATCTGCATTTGAGTGGAAATGAGCACAATGATGGATATAATAGTCATCATGCAACAGTAAGTAAAGGATATAATAATTCTACCACAACATAAAACTGACCGTTCTAGTGCATGTAAACGGACGCAGATAGAATTACCTCGGCTTAAGGGCTGCATTGCACACTTGTATTAATACACATGTAGATTTTCTCTTTTTCCCTTTGACTTTTCTCTTCTTGGCAGCTAACCTGATTATCCGAATGCACCATATACGTGATGCCCTTATTACGCTTCACTGTTTTTCCCTTCCGTTATGTCCATATTACACTCCTGCCTTGACTTTTTCTCAAGAGACAGGTTTCCCTTTGTGTGTGCTCTCCGCTCTCATTTCTTATTTCCTTCAATTTGCAACTTTCACTAGCTAGACACTTTTATTTCCTTTGAAGTCAGCTGCTTGCCACTAATATAACGACAGATATATAGCTACCTTGTGCTTCAACCAGTCTCCAGTTGTCCCATTATATTTATTATTATACGCATACACTAAACATTATAGTGTGCTTTCCCTGCATTATTATTACTTTATTATTACTCTTTTATACTTCACGATAGAGCCAAGTCGGCATGAAAGCTTGAAAAGAAGACCAACCAAGTAGAATACACTGTCCAACGACTATGAATACATGGAAGGATATAGAGACAAAAAATATTTCGTCTTTTTTCTCTTTTCTCCCAAATAGGTTAGTCATGTTGAGACCAAGAAGTTGATATATTCATTCATTTTTTCTGGGGTAAGCCAACAATTTGCCTTGGCTTTTCTTTTTAAGAAAAGAGTGAAAAAAGGAATTATGTATGACATCCTCTTCTTTTGCGCATATAAATGGGAAGTAGAAGGGAACAACCACGTGAGATATACATATGCAGTGCGTTACACCACTACGTATATTTTTATACTCACTCTTCACAGCTTGCTGGCTTTCCTACCGGCACTTGTAGTCTTTGACCTGTAAAAGAAAGTTGAGAAAAGAGGAAGTGAAGAGAAGAATAAAAAAACGAGGAAAGGAGTCAGATTAAAGATTTGACTTTTTTCATGAATGTTATATGCATTCAATGTAGTCCATATACACACAACCCCATAAACTTTCTCTTCCCCTTTTACAAATGTATATTTTAATACGGGACAATCTGCAGGTTTCCTTGTAACAAGAGATACATACCCTTTTCCCATTCCCATTGCAACTCATCCTTGACTTGAGATAAGCCGTTTTCCCTTTTCTTTCCTTTTGCATTGTATTCACTTCACCAAAAATCTTTTTCTGTACGATTTTGTGAATTCTCACTTTTTCAACCTCGGATAATACCAGGTTGGGGGAGATTCTTGTGGAACAAAGTCTATTAACGTTGTGGCAGTTTCTGCACAATATATTTTTTGGTACCTGTTTGCCTTAAATCTTGAGGGCTTGTTCACAGTAATAAAATTGACATTTGCTAAAATTATGCAAATCAAATTTCCTCTTTTGTATATTATTCATACGCAAACGTTTTTCAGGGGAAAGGGCGACGAGACGAAGGAAATCTACTTGTTTGTATTGTGTTCAACGATAAAACCGTCACTTTACAATTTTTTTCCCAAGTTTGAAGACTAGACTCGATAGGATCTCTCCTAGAATTTTCATGCATATGTTATGTGTTTTCATATGCATAATGCAATATTTACATACATGAGAGAGTGATGGATGAACGATTTGTTTGGCAAATGACAAGCTCTCATGTTGAAGCACAGCGGTTTAAAGGGAAATGTAACGTTTAAATAATTGGAATCGTGGTATTTTGCATTTCGTCATGACTTAATCAACTCACCTATTTTACCGGTTCACCCCGGTCCACGAATGTGTACGCAACGGAAATTGGTATTTTCCTCAGATGGCTAACTCCTCGACAAGAAAAAAAGGTAATCAGGATTTCTGTACGTCTCCACTTTCTCACAACTACATCAGTCAAACCCCAGCGTTATGTCATTTGTGGGACAGATATGAGGTATAATGTGTGTAAAAATATGAATTAAAATCCCAAGACTCCATTCTTCTTTCTTTTTTGCTAACAAAGAAAAGACAGGATAATGTATAGTTGGCGAAATACAAGGGGGAAAAGGGGTGGGTCTCTACCGTCTCTACGTGTGTGTAGGTAAAACTGTAGATTGTAAAGAAAAGGAATAACAAACTTTATGTAAAGAACACAGTTACAATATCCCTTTCTTTGAAAGTGTGTGCAAGCATTGCCTGAATATTTTTTTTACCCTCAACTCCCAAAAAAACCAATCTGTTCATACATGCATGCACAGGATAAGCTTATCACCGTCATTCAACTTTTTCCTTTCTCCTGACAGGGAATTATTCTTATCGTGGAATATGACTACATACTACATACACGAGGATATCATACGAACATGTTTCCCATACCAATCATACATCCTCGTAAGTAGGAGTAGCACCCACCCAAAGTTTTGCTTTCTCTTTGAGGGAAAATGAATAAGCTGAAATAAATGAATTGAACACGTAGAAATAATACGAGCGCCCAACCCAAAAATAGTTTCTAGCTTGTTTGTTTCGACAAGAGTGGAGGTATGTGAAACGCACCTCTTGCAATGGCTGAATTGATAAAGTTATTACAAGGGGCGCAGATTGCGTGGTTGTATCCTTAATCCGTCCAACTAGGAAAAACATGGAGTAGTGATAGATTAGTACATTAGGAGGGAGGAAAAAACGCTAAAAATTGTTTTTGTTTATATGATCATGGCAAATGGAAGTGATGGCAGGGATGTGATATAATAATGATGGGGAAATGAGTAGAAGAATGCGCTATTCAGGATAGATCCAGATTCAAGATATGCGATGACATGGGTTGAATAAAGAGGAAGAAGCTTTCTATTCCCATTTTCAATACAGATTCCTCTACAGTGGCAGGGGTTCAGCTAACATGGTTGTGCTTTTTTTGATATAAACTGCCAGATTTGTCGCTTCTAATGGATTTATTATTTTATACGGATTCCATTTTGATAATTCGACCTCGATACTGCTTCTGTACGTGGCTTCCCACTTAGTACGGCTTTTGCTCAAGTTATATAAAGTTGTGGGGTGACTTGCATCGTAATTTATTTTCAATTGACATGTTATTCCAGCTTTCAGCTTGTTGGGATTTGGTTGGATATTGATAGCAATTTGTGGAAGGGTGAAATAATATGACATGTATGGTTTTTGCAAATAGAATAATACAAGTTGGAATACAACACAAAGTTTGTCCATTCTTAGTGTATTTATTATCTTGAATATGTATTTATCATCGTAATTTATGTCATTATACTTTTTTGTTTTTCTCGATAACAAACGAAATGGTGCTGCCTCACCTCCGTGGATGTACCCACATCCACTCCTTCTCATCATATTAAGCCTCCCACATATTTATCATTAAAGGGGAAATTTTTTGGCTTGACACACTAGTTGGATAGACAAAGCCATGTTTTTCTACCTGGAATCCTGTTAAAATACAACTTTTCGTTGATTATAAAACTTATTTGGGTTAAAACACACATAGTTATCACGTTACACTGTCTACGACTAACTAGAATTACAAACTTTTTGGCATGTTATTTTCTTGACAAAATTATACATTTTCCCAAGCATTTGCTTCTTTGGCTTACCTCATTTGGAATGGAAATATATGTTGATTATAATGGAAGTATATGTCATATTTAATATATGAGCTAGATGTACATTTGCAGCGAACACTATGATTAATGGGATATCCAGATTGGTTTTACTGTAAATATATGATTGAATAATATTGAATTCCTCCATCCTCCTTTACCCCATTTTCGAGTTACACAAAATTCGATTAATTTATCTAGTCAAGTAAACTTGAAAACTTATGCAAATCTTTTGGTATATGTACACACACCGGGATCACACAATACGTGGTGAGTAATTTGTTTGGCTTCATTACGCATTCACATGACGTGACATATTGCCAGCACATTTGTTTACATTGAATGACACACAAGCAACGTTAGCAGAGTTTTGTGGTAACAGAAACTTCACTTGGAAAATCATAATTTTAGAACTAATTTAACTTTCACAATTGCATGCGAACATTTGAAAGAGACCTTAATTTCAAACTTTACCTACAAAAAGGAATGTTTTACCTGTAAATTACACGGAGGCTGTGTGCCGTGTTTGGAATAACGAACTAACAACATTTTGAAACTACACATTTCATACCACGTCATACTTGTAACAGAAAATGTTTTCTTTATAATAGATTCATGAGTTCATTAGGAAACAAAATTCTCATTGCGATATGATTATGTAGTTCATCCTTGTACATAAGCTTCTCACGCTGACTTACAGACTAATACCCAAATAATTTGTGCATACATTCCTAAAACACAATGGTTATTAGTCATTAGCAGTATTGTATAGGTAATACCTTTTTAATTTATTATTGTATGCTACCACAATACAAGGAAGAATTCCGACTGATAAGAATCTCTATATGTACAATCGCTACGATGTGGAGTAGCTTTCCAGAAACATATTTTGCATATTAATTAGCTAAATATTAATCGTCATAATCAAAGTAGGTTAACGTAGGCAAAACGACATACATACGAGATTTTCCCCCGGTCAATTTCCTCTCCACCAGGGGTGCATTGCACTGACGCTGAAACAACACTATTGTATTGTTTTTTTCCTTCTTTTCGAGTGAGGTAATCAAGCTCAAACACAACTTTCAGGGATATCACTATCGAGTAAAAGCTTATCTCTTATGTACACAGTATTAAAGTCATTACTTGGATGATGGGGGTGATTAGGATGGTGATGATGATGAACAGGACCAATAAACTCATTGGAAAAGTCGACTCCAGCATGACGGGGTTGTGCCACAGGCGGGACTGGAGGTGGAGAGCGGTGATAGTGTTGCAAGGTTTGATATGGGTTATGATGATTTGGCTGATTGAATTGATTGGAGTAGTGATGATGATTATTACTAGTGGCATTAGAGTAAGTTCCATTCATGACACTTCCCCCGCCACCAACACCACCTCCACCATTGTTATGGTGTGGACGAGGTAATGTGCTGTTCACGTGGCTTCGGAATGCGTTAGCAGTATTTGGATTACCCCCGTTCTCTTGAACATCCCCGTCCGAGATTGTGTTTGGAATGTAGAGACCTTTCCGACTCAGATTTCGCTTCAATTCTTCTTTATAATCTGAAATATTTTCACGCATAGACCCCATTAATATTCCATTTGGATAAAAGCAATTAAAACGCTTTTCCCTTCAATCTACAGCAGCGAGAGAAAAAAGGGATCATTTCGGGTCAAATTACTGGAGCCTTTTAGCATTATGATATTGATCTTCAAATGACTTGGCTGCTGGTGCCTACTGCTAGCTACAGTTATCACAAAAGCAGATAATATCTCCTCTCAACATTTTGTGCAAAGCTGGTTGTTTTAGTTGCAGAAAAAAACGCACGACCAAGCACGGGGACCAAGCCTATTGACCCAAATTAACTTAGGGGTTTCCGAGAAGAGGGAGTGAGAAAGGGGAAATTTTAAGGGGCTATCATTTTCCGCAGTTTACTCCACCACTACGACTATCATTATCTTCTACAGGGTGGCGTTATACTAGTCATGCTGGTATGTTCAAAGAAGAGTATGCTTACCTGTTGAGAAGCTATTGGCATCAGGGATAATGTCGGGGTTGGCATCTGCCTCATTCTTTGACTGCGGAATAGGCCGATAGCCACCAACCATTCGTGAAGAATTATTGGTCGTTGACGTGTTGTTACCAGTGGCGGATGTGGTGGTGTTGTTAGTGGCACTAGTGATGCCAGAAGTGAGCATCATCGAATTTGGCTTCTCACAATGAGCATTTCCCGATGGACCTGATCCCCTGTGACTGGCTCCAGAGAAACGTGAGCGAAATAGCATCGCCACAAAGAGAACGAGTAAAGTCCCAATAAATGCTAAGCCAATTCCCATTGCGACCAGAGGAAATAGTTCGATCTTGCCCTTTCTCGCTCCTATTCCAATTAAAAAAGGTATCAAGAATTAGACGTGTGAGACCTTGCTCCGTGTCATTAATTCACATTATAACCACACAAAAACTCTAACCATCATTAACTGCGTTCAATGCACTTTCACAGAGAAAAATTGCTATATTGTGCCATGCCATGATATCGTGCAAGTAGAGGAACCTTGTTTCCGCGAGGTGTAATGAGCCCAGCTTGTTGGGCAAGGTGGGAACGAGGCAATAAACTTGGAAACTACTCCACTTTTATGACATTATTATGGAGCAAGAAAGGTGAGAAAGGAATGATCACCGATCAAAGGCGTACATTGGGTGATTATGTAGTGCAGTTCCATCACATTCCCTTTCCCACCCGCTTACTTTTCAAAGGTGAGCACTGTATTAGGAGCTGATACAATGAAACTTGTACTATCACAGTGAAACAGATTTTTCCCATAATGCTATATTCCATCAATGAAAGCTTGTTTAGTCTTTTACATCTTTTGCCAAAATGATTTCGAGTAGAAAAACTACGACGATGTTGCTAAATGGGAAAGTCACAACTTGCTCTACTTAATCTTCAAAGGAAGTTGTTCAACCGTACCAAATCGTCATTCTTAATGACGGTAACCCCTTTACAACTGTTTGAGAGTAGGTCTGAAACGATATGAAAGCAATACTATGCTTGATGCATTTTTCAATACATTGTTGTCTCTATTTGCCCCAGACAATACTACTAAAAAAATCTAGGTTAGTCTAATAATATGGTTTCAAGAAAGGAATATAAGTAAATTCACTCAAAACAAAGGTTACTGAGGTGGTTGTGGAACTCCAGTGGTGCAAGTCAGCTATTCAGCGATAAAAAAACCTTTGCATAAGCCTGTATAATGAAAGTCAAGTCTCAAGCCTGCATTAATATCACCATTTCATTTATACAAGTTGAAAACAAAGGGCAAATAAAGGATAACGTGAGGGCAATACGAAGAGAATTGGGGGAGCATACAAAGTTCTTTCAATTTTTAATGTTCTTATTCACTTGTACTCCACATATTGTTAACCTTCGCTTTCCCTCTCAAGTCCCTGGGAATTCGTTTTCTCACAGAGAACTGAAGATTCTCTCCGCAAAAATCAATTACGGGAGAAGACTCTAAGATTCCCCTTCAACATATCTTGTGGCCATCAACAAAGTTTCATTTGTCATCGAGTCAGAGTAACAGCATTGCTCTTCATGCTTGGTTATTCTGTAACTTAACATCATTTATTCGACCTGGACATCAACTCGACTACAACCATAAGCAAGGACGGTATCTTGCATTCACCGGATATTTTTCTTCATCTCGAGGCTAGCCTATGAAAAATTAGGAAGCAAATAAAGATTACGCCTTAAAATTCAATTGAATAGCCTCAGTGGAAAAGCTTCTCGTATTTTGAAGAGGAAAGAGAATACAAAAATTCGAACAACTTGAGTTGATTACCCATGGATCAGCACAAGCATTTCAACAAATATTTGCCATTGATTTATTTGCTCATGTTATATAAACGAACTTGGGATTGCACAAGGAGCAGCGTAAGTCTGTCTTCCTCCCTTCCGTTCCGGAGGAACAAACCCTCTCATTACGACGAAATAGGAAAAGGAAGCATTTTTCCTCTACCTGTGTTAAGTGTGTGTGCTCTGATTTGTCAATTATTTACTAGCTAGCAAACTACCATGTACAAGTATCCAAAATCTCAAGATGCGGCTTTGCTTCACTTAAGATTTGTTCGTGACCCCTGTGTTCTCGGGCAATTAGTGGGAGAGGGTTGGTTTTGGAAGGGAGATGGAAAATTGGATTGCAGTTAACCCTTTCTGCTTGGATCTTTCGTAGCTAGAATTTTAAAGGGAAAATCAGTTTGTGCAATGTGAGGGGAAACGAAATAATCAAAATTTAATATTTTAGAAGATTCGAACAGAATATATGCTTGATAGTTTTTTTTCTCCGCTTTCACTACTACTCACTTGAATTTAAAAAAATATCATAAAGATTTTAAATTTTACAAAATTGCAGTTAAAGCGCTCAAAATGAACTTAAAGATTTTTCAGAAAGCAGCTCTTTGAGTATATGTTTCTTGAAATGCTCAAAGAAAATTTTACAAAGTACTATATGGGAATGTCATTAAAATGTGGCAGGAAGACAAGTAACACGAGGAGAACTAACAAAAGACAAACGCTATTCAACTTTCCTTTGTCCACACCATGTTTGTTCCTACTTTTTCCTTCACATGCCTTCTATTTCCCTCTTCTTTTGAATCCCAGTGAATTTCCAAGAGGGAAAAAGTGTTGTCTTCTTTATGAAATTTGTGCTTGTCTCCACACGTGTATAATCCCGCGTGACTATAATACAAGTTTAATGAAATATATGGAAATATTATATAGTCCCAACCATTTTGAAAATGCAGTCTACCCTCCTATAAAAGAAAACAAGATGATTCCTGCTCCTTCCCGTTAACTATAAGCTATTATTATTGTTGTGCTTTTAAGCCCAGGAAAGATTCTAGGCCTGAATGAAAAGCAGTGGTTGCTGGTTGTGGTGCTATAATGGAGGAAGAATTCACCCAGTGGAGGGAAAGAGCATCCAAGTAATGAGCCGCACAGCGTAAGAAAACGACTGAATCAGCGAAACAAAGCTTAACCAGAGGAGTCATTTATTTTACAAGAATATATACTTATAGCCGTCGAGACAATGAGCTGCTCCCTTTCCTGTGACCACGTTTATTCACAGTGCATTGAATAAAAGTGCATCTTGCATATATTGTGTGATATCACAAGGGAATATAATGCATTGCATCGTTATACTTATTCGTATACTCAGAGACAATATCTTTCCTCATCTAATTCACAATGCGACTCATGTTTGCATTGTGTTATTGCAAGTTTTTGGATAAAGCCTTTTTGCATTGAAAACGCGTAAAGCTTTGGTAAGACTGTGGAAAACATGACATTATAAACGTTCCACGGTTTTACTCAAGAGGATGATGATATTGTTGTGTGGAGAGAGCTTTTTATTGTGTGTCCTGTTCCGCCTCTCTTTGTTCTGCTGATAAACCCCAGCTGAGTACCGGGGAAAATGCATTGCTATTCAGTGTATCATGGCCTAACCACTCTTGTCGTCGATACACATTTTCCCTCAATGTGTCTGTGTGTGTGTGCACTCTGAGAAAATAAAGACTGCGAATGAGCCATGGTGTATTGTGAAGATAATAATGATATGCTTGAAACTCCTTGTCGCTCTGTCCCCGTCCTAGGAAAAGTGTGTACATATTTACTTAGGTAGGCTGCTGCCAGCAAGAAAAACATAGATACCTACATAATATTTATCACATACTCTTAAATAACAGCTCAAGGGAGTGTAGGTGTATAATCCGAGATGGTATAGTTTGCTTGTGACAAACACTAGGCTGGATTAATTGTTACAAGTGGGAAGCATCACTACTTTACATGACGGAAAGCGGTTATAATCTCCTTCAGAAAACCTACTCAAACCTGTTCATTGCGGGGCAGATTGGAGAAGAGCCTTCATGCAGGGGAAAAGTTTCTTGAAACGTTTATCTTTCCGGGTAGTAACAATCCTTTATTATCCGTTGACTGTGGCGGGCGTGGGCAATGTCAACGTGAGAGGGAAAACATACTTTCCCTTTGCAGTGGAAAATTTGGGGTGCTTGAAAATGATTGATTTTATATTAGGTACACAGTAGTGTAAGTAGTCTTGATGAGAGATGTATCTATCGTAATTTTGACGAATATTGTCTGGTTTCTGATATAGTTTGGTAAGAGCTAGCAGTGAAAGACTGCTGTCTAGTATTTTCGGAGAAAGCATGATATATATTCAAAATTATTAATATACATATTTGGGGAATTTTCCGCTTTTAGTGTAGAAGCATAATAAATCTAGGCCGAAAGGAAGTCTAACTCCTTCATTTATGCTAACAACAGTTCAATAGAAATAGGAATGCGCACAGGTGCAAATTTTGTTAGTTTCATGGTGGGCATGTAGAATACATATATGAGTGAAAAAACTTGGGGCCAACTACCAATTTAAGCCCTAATCCTCTATAATGCTGTGTGTATTTATATGAAAATAACCTTGCAAAATCCTATACATGAGTGGGTATAATGTAGTTATGCAGCAGGGTAATTGCTGTTTTTCTACTTTTATAACGACGTGTTTTCATTTTACTATGAAAACATAACGCCAACCCATAATTATCCTGTCGTGTGAATGACAATTTTCGAAAAATTACACGAAACACAAGTGACACTTATTAAACCTGCCTAAGCCACTTTAACTCGGCCACAAATTGAATGTTTCACTTGTACTCAAAACATTGGCTAAATGTTCTGCTAACCACATAAATACAAAGTGAAAATTATTCTTTTCCCACAAACGAATGTTAATAACCTCCAAATTGTGGGACGGCCCTCAAGCAATATTAGAATTTAAGTGTTTACGAAAATTTTCCTCGAAATTATTACTTTCACACTGTATACTCAAGACATCCCCTTTTAGAGAAAAACAGCAGAAACACACCCACAGTCTCAACAACCTCATCGAGCTTGCTTTCCACATAATCATATTTCACCAAATATCTCGAAAATCTTTCTGTTCACTAAGAAATATTACAATGCTTGTATGCAACCAGCGCTAAAACATGAAGGGGGAAAATACATAAATTCGCTTTTGAAATACCCCTGTGTACACGTCGTCTCCATGCACTCTGTCGGCATTAATCTGCTCATAATCAGTTCTACGTGCATCCCCCAACCTTTTCACAAATAATAATTTGCTCAGAGTGAACTCGGAGACAAACAGGATCCAGAAGAAGTAATAGTAATTCCAGCAAAGTGCATACTCCAAATAAACATACGTATATATAAAGTAAGCAGAATGAGCATAAAGCTTTGTTAGTGCATATTTCTCCCTAACAAAAGAACAACCAACCTAATGCCCTTTCTTTTCACGATTGATAGGGTTGTGTACAATGTATAACACTCTCATTTCATTTTCCACGCTTCTTTCTCTCCTCCCAAATAATATCGATAATGGCCCGTTGCATCATCATAAAGCTTGTTCTTGCATCCCATCACACATCACACAATACTACACAATGAGGTCTGTGTACCACTGTCAGGGAAAAATGTTATCATTTTCGAGCTATATCACTACCACCATACACTAACTGGTATTTTCTACAAAGTCCAAGTGGATGCATATCTCATATTATATACTACCATATGCTTTCGTCCTGAGCAGGAAAGAGAAAGAAAGAACGGCTTAAAGGGTAAAAATCTAGTTTTGCTACAGGGGGAAAACAGAGCACGAGACAAGAGCGGAAACCAAACCAAGACCAAATCACATCAACATAAATAATGAGTAATAATATTATTACGGTGGAAATCCAGATCTGAGAGTGGAGTAGAATCTCTTATTACATACAGTGCTACTCCCATCATTCACAAAAGGACAAATGAGGGTAGGAGAACAAAAAAGGTTTTACATGTAACACTACTCTCTCTCTCTCTTTCTTACTCGAGGATATAAGCATAGACACAATGGGAGGAAAATACTCATTCCACATTGTATCATATCATCTCTCTCATATTCCATAATTCCACCAGAGTTGTAGATATTATATCAAAATCTTTGTACATGCCTTTGACGCTTTTATTACTCCTTTGCTTCTGCTTCTCCTACTCACAAAAGGCAGGAAGAAGATGCTTTTCTTCAAAGAAAAAAAATGAGCCTGCCACGTTAGATAAAGATAAAAGGGAGATTTAATTTATTACGAATTATTATTATACCACCACCATCATTCCCATCAAATCCACTGCTTCATTCCAACTCTCATTCATTCACTCCATGTATATAAGACAATAAGTTTTCTAGAAAAAAGAGTAATCAACCCAAAACATACAATATATGAAATTCGCTAACTGAAGCTCTTATTTCATACCTATGTGTGCACAGTGCACACACACACACAAATAATCATTTCCTATCTGTGTTATATGGCCGCTGTGTGACTTTAGCTTTATGAGTTATTTTGGTTTACTGTAATTTTGTACAGTGGAGGAGAAAGGAGTAAAGGTAGAAGAAAAACACACACCTTGTGCCTTCCCATGTTGCAGTTATTGTATAAATAAGCTCTAAAAAGTTTGTTTAAAACAAAATAGCCCTTTCCAGCAGTATTACGACGATGATGATTACTCGTAACTCATAAAGCCCAAAGATGGAGAGAACTCGGGGGTAGGATATGGCTTACCATTATATAGGAAAAAGCTGCCACGAGGAATCCTTTAAGATCAGACAAATTTTTTATTGGCCGTTTGGATTAAATCAGATGATTACCTTCATATTACTCCACACCGTCTTGTCTTATTACACAACTCAAACTAACGAATTTTTTTTACTACTATGAAGGCCAAACTTATATTTGAAAACAGGGGATAAATATGAATACAAGTAACGCATAACGATGAGTTCAACAATGCATAGTAATCCAGAATAAAAAAAGGACTAGCTATTTTGAGCAAAAAAGTATACGTGGTGTGGTTATGAGTGGCACAGACCACGTCCATTATTGCACCACACACAGCCAAGGGCTCATTACTCTCGGAGGTTTCATGCATAAATAAAAGCAAGTTGGGCATGAAACTCTATATTAATCTAATACAAACACACACACATCTGGTATGACTATGCATGTTGAGATGTTTGCTGATGATGATGATCATGGTGTCGTTACGCAATTCTCATAAACGCATTCAAGAATTCTTGAGCAATACACCAGTCCTATATGTGAACTCCTTGAAGATCATGGTGGGCATAAAGCAGGAAAAAGAAAGGAGTACGTGGACGTCTGCAGAAAACTAAACATATCACGTACCCTCTTGTATACGCACAAACTCATAATAGTGTATGTTCAAACGAGATGAATATCCACAACGAGCAAATATAATCATATGAAGCCACCACACCACGCTTTTCCTCGTGTCTGGGGCTTATTGCACATTTTAATCCCACAGGGAATTTCTCATTTCTAGTTGGAAAACTACCCCGGACAGATAGTCAACATGATAGCTAGGTGCACACACATAGACACACACGTTCTCGCTCGTGCAAGTAGCAGATCAAGAAGGAACCAGCAAAAATATCAAGTTTATTATTGCTTTCACCCTGCTTCCTTCTGTGAGAAAAAAGTGGAGCTGCACACTTCTACTACCCAAGTCGTGCTGATGCAGTGCAGTAGTGGGAGGGGTATATAGGAGAGAAGCAGTTGTTGTGTAAGTGCTCTCTAGTCGTGTGAAGAAAAGTTGAGCAAGTAATATGCAAAAATATATGGTCATAATGAAAAAGCAGCAAATGGGTCCGACAGCTGAGGACTGAAACGAGAGAAAAAAATAGAGAGATGAAAGTAAATATTAAGCTACAGAGGAGAACAACAGAAAAGCAACCATAAACCATGCTACATCCATATTTTCCACTAGACCACGCTTCCCCAACTACATTTTTTGCTCTTAATAGACGGAAAGCTAAAATAATAAAAGAATGGAAATTTTACTAGTCTAATATGGAAGTAATTATTCATTGAATGGGAACATTAATTTTCTTGCAAGAAGTGTTTCACCGTGGGCTGCTACTCTTTTTCTATAATCCGTCTTTACACAAAAAAAGTTGTATGAGCAAAGTACACTGTTTTCGTTCTATTGAGGTACTTTCATTGTGAATCTAGTGTTGTAGCAGCGGGATGCATAATAATGGTACGAAACTACCACCTCTTCAACTACTATCACGGGAGGGTTTCATCAAGGAAAAAAACCCATGAGTAGATATTTTCACCGGGAGGACGTAGAAAGTGATAGCAAGTTTAAAAAGATACATTAGATACTAGTCTGTTTTCCTTAGACTCCTAGTCACTTCTAGTGTACACGGATGTGCCAAATATTTACATGCACACATTCCTCCCGGATGATGAAAACTGTGGCAAGCTCATCCTCCCGTTTACGTACATATGAATTAACGATAGAACAGACAAGGGACGACAACCCAGGAATGAAAATGGACAGACGAGGACAGACTATGAGGAAAGGAGAGGATGCATGATGCATGCATAGATGTACTATTTGGAGGAAAATTTTGTTTAAAAAGTGAGACAATTTTCAACCAAGTCTCTAGGTAAATATCAGGCTCATCCCTACCGTGTTGTTGTTTCTCACTTCACTTGCTGAGCTGGTGTCAAGCCAGCATAATGCGGAGACAAAGTAAAATAGTAATCTTGAACAGACAACCGACAGCTCTAACAGCTATGCACAATTCCACACTCATTCATTTCCCTACGCACAGGGAGAGTACGAGTCATTTGGTGATGCAATATGCAAAATGTAAAAGCATTTTCTGTACGCGCCTGTGTTTTCCCCTGCCTGTTGGAAGAAAAGTCTGACATCATCATCACCCCCACCAACACCTTCTAATGCACGTGTGGAAAAACAAAAGAGACAAAATGTCCAGATGTGTTTGCAGCCACGATAAATTCTCCTCTTCAAGCCCGAAGGAAATTTGGCGGAATAATAGTTTTTCACTTTTTTCATTTGTCCAACTACTCCCTACTAATGCGAAATGTTTGAGAGCAGTGAGACAAGGAATTTTTCCGTATTATTATTACCGGTTATTTCGTAAGACACACAAGAAGGCGGACATAATAATTTTAAAGTTGGAAAAAAATTCTCACTCCTACCCCACCAGTATTATTATACATACCGCTGCGTGGCGGTGAAAACACGAGGAAACTTTCAACACAAGTCTTTATGATAATAATAATAATTGTTTTGTAGTATAGTAATAGGTGTGTGGTGGGAAGAGAGAAAAAAATGGAAATTTTCAATTTATTTCATTCTCGCTTACTCAACTCATTCCGTAGTCAGTCGCCTTCTGCGCGCCAACCTACTAATAATACACGACCGCTTTGTAGCTTGTGGTTGTGAAATTGGTTCATGAGAAGGAAAAAACTATGATTACTAACGAACAAGGTGGTTTTCTTTTGGTTATTTCCTCATCAAGAAAAAGGGGGGAAACCGTATGAAAAAGGGAGAAAGTACATAACTAAAGCTTTCCCAACAGTGCCAGAGCTCAGCGTGCGACAAAAATTGTTCTACGTTGGTTGCCAGAAAATTGGATCCAGAAATAATAATGGAGGAGCATGACGAAAGGCACAGATGCTCTTAATATTGAAATTTGCATGTTAATATTTGGGTAATAAGTAGTTTTACGAGCACGAAGATACTTTCTTGTTTTTCACCAGTTGTGCATGCATTTCCCTCGCATACCCAGGAAAGCCAACGAGTCACACCCTTTAACTGAGAAAAAGGACAAGAAAAAGAAAGATTTCTTATATATTTTTTACTATTTTCCCACCAACCACTCCTTTTTAACTTCCCATAAAACCAAAAGAATAAGAAAATTCTTTGTGAATTGAGAAAAATAACCGAGTCAAAAGACGGGGCAAAAGAGATTCTCTCTTAAACCATGAAAAACATAGGGGACAAGGGAAAAGGATGAGTTTTGTCTTATTTGGTAAAACTCCCCGTTTAAAATACAATACGATACAGGCAGAGGTATTTTTACACACTTGCATCTATGAATATTTATTCATATAATAAAAACCTTCCATATAACTTCGTATATTCAATGAGCTATAGAGATAGCAAGCCTGGTGAAGTGTGTGGAAAGGAGTCGTGGTGAAAATGTCTTTTTTACTAGAAAATTTATATCTTTCAGACTTGTTTCTTAATGAATAAAGACTTTTTCCCTGCTCCTTTTACTTGACATCGTGCCCAGCACTGTGTTCCATCCTACACCGCTGTCGCCCTTTCTTGGCATTTTTTTTTGTGTTTAGTAACCAGTCGTGATTGCGTGCACATATGTATACCTAAAACTCGTGTGAGGTCTTTTGGTTCACAAAAGATTCATCAAAAAATTTTATGTCTGTATCATGCATTAATTTTTTCTCTCTCTTTTCGTCATCGTTCACCCGTAAAAAAGATCATCTTCGCTTTCTCATGTGTGTATCTTTTGTTGGGTAATATATTTCCGCTGAAACATATGGAAGTGCAAGTCACCTTATGCATGCATACGTAATATGAGGTAGGCACATGAATAAAAACACGGTAAACATACGTTTGACTTCATGGCCAACCAGCCAGGATCCTTTTTATTGGCACACCAATGAGAACTGAGAACCAAGATTTAGGTTTATGTCTCGACTTATTTCATACATTTTGACACCATTTCCTTCATATTCATTTACTCTTTTTTATACACACCAGGAAAAAAGGTATAGATGTGGTATGCATTTATGCAATCCCCTATCCAACAAAAAAATCCAGTATGCACGCCTGAACCATTCCTCCATAAATTTGAGCTTCCTAATTCCATTTATTTCCTCTCCTGAATGTGAGCTTAAAGACCTGTGCGTTGAGTAAAAAGAGTGGTGGTGGTGGTAAAAGGAGAGAGAAAGCGGAGCCAAGAATATGCTCATAAAATAGCAGTGGAAAAAGACATGGAGAGCGGAGAGGGCTGATTTTTTCCCATATCTCCCCAACTTGCTCTTGTTAGACTCGCTGCACTTCCTTCTCTTGGAATGCATGTGTGTCTGTTCTTGTGTGTTTCGTGTGTATTGTCAAATGTACTTTTAGCAAGTTAAGTTGTTGTCGCTTTCTGGGATGGTGGTGGTGCTCTTTCTTTTCCAATGTAAATGCCCCTTCTCGAGTAGGGATGAGAGAGGAGGGAGATGAAAGAGGGAAGATGCCAAGCCAAAAACCAGAAAGAGAAGGAAAAGTAAGAAAAGAGGATTGAAGAGATTTCTAACAAAGAAACTACCACCCACTAGAAAAGTCTTCGTTTCCCGTCTATTTTAATATAAAAATCGTTATATTCCAATATAAGGGGATGGAAGAGCAGCAAGTGCCAGAGAGCGACCACGCCTACAAAGTGTGCTTAATGTGAAGTAACCAAATTAACATTTCATTGAAATGAATAAACCATAAACGTTTAAGAATTCCTCCCCAAGAGCTGGGCTAACGTTAGCAGAAGAAGATTTAACTACTGGAGCAGGCAGCTATTCAGCCTCTCTGATTTCATATGCTTTTCCCCCTCACTTATGCATTATTATGATAATTCCTTTTCAAAAAACAGAGTACAACAATCAATTACGCGGCAAATTGCTCTTATTCAGTTGAGCCACAATTTATGCTTAAATGTAATCACCTAGTCGCAACGTGGGATTTTGTTGCAGTAGGCATTTGCATTTCATGTTTAAACTACAAATGCAACTTGTCATTCTAAAATTTTATGGAAGTGAGGATAGGACAGATGCACATATTCTAATGTAAACACATATCAACTGAAGTTTACGATTAGCGACATATGTCAATTTGATAAATTCATGGTATATGCAGAGTCAGACTAAACATGATTACATAACGCAACAAACATCTACAGTGTTTGAAAATTATATTCACTTTCAAACAAGCGTCATCAGCGAACACAATATTGGATATTTTCGAATGAAAAAGATTCCTCAGTTAAGAGCACAATATTTTTAGTCATTTTAATACCATGAAAGAACTAGTTTAGGAAATGACAGGAAAGAAAAAAGACAAGATTCCCAAGCAGTTTGTAGTTTTTCTATGAAAAATCTTCATAAAAGAGCCCTAATACCATACATCTAGGCGGAAGAGGGCGAAAGAGAATTTTAATAGCGATGCAGTCATACACAAGATGAATCAATATGTACATCTGAAGGGAACATTCATGTTCCCAAAGGCATTTAAACTTCTTCCGCTTTCTTCCAGAGAAATTCTCGATTCTCAGCTTTGAATAGTTTTTGTGAAGCCATATGCTTGTTCTGTTGCCAAAAAATATTGTCCTTCATAATATAAAGTAAAAGTTTTGCATCTTTTATGACTTGGTGAGTGTATTCACGTAGTTTGAAAGATGGGATATTTGTACTAGAGATGATATAAACTTTATGCGTCTTCGTTTCCCTCTAAGCTTTTAATAAGCGAACCGAACAGAGAGAAAAGTATATTTATGACTTATTCTGTTCAAACTCGGGAAACTTTTAAGAATGTGAAAACGCTTTCTGTTTGTTTCACAAGGAGTGAGGGAAACGGGCAATCACGTAGCTCTTGCCAGGGCACAGTGAGAATTGAACTTATAGATATCTACTTTCATTTTGGCGCTGATGTGGAGTGTCTGGTGAAAGACTTGTTCATCCTACAATCTATCGATGTATGCATGAATAATTTGTGTATAATAATATGCCTCCATTCGCTTCCCTCTTTTTTCCCACTGCGGTGTAATTTGCGTGTATATATGGTGAGTAAAAATGAAAAGATGAAAGCTGAAAAACCGCTTTTCCCTTTGTTTTGTATCCAAACTCGCTTGTTGTTTCTTTGACTTACCCAAAGTGTGCTTTTCCGCATCTCCGGCAATAAGAGCTTCAATAATATGAGGTTCCGACTTTCCATGAGAGTTGGCAGCATACAAAACCAATCGGAGCCAAGAGCCTGGTGCTAGTCCTTTGAGCATAAATACTGGCGCTTCAGCACTGAGGTTTCTTCGAATGGAACGGTTTTTCAAGTCCCACACTTCCATGACGTAATACTCTGGGAAAAGACCGTACTGGGCTGGATCATGATGGTAGGCTTGAGACAAGTCACCGTTCCCATTTCCATTTCCATCCCCATTCATAATTCGGAAAAGAGGTTGATCAGGAATTGGTGGCGGCTCCCGGTGTGGGCTGCACTCTACATGTATGAACGTCGCTGTTTGATTGACCACCGTGCAATTCTCGAGCGGAAGCGGTTTCACTATTTGTACAGAAACCCAATTTATATTGATTAGGATTTAATGTAAAATTTATGTCGATCTGATGAAATGAGAGGAGAAAACCAGGGTAAAGGGTTATATACATGAGGAATCACATGTTTTCAAAATGAAATTTTTGAGGTTTCTCAAAACCCAGAGCTGTTACATGCTTACACTTTCCTGCCTTACCACATTTTCATTAGATTACCTATCACTACACCCCAAATTCCTTATTCATCTAGATAAAAAAAATAACATGCACAGCACGTCTTTCATTATAAGCTAAAGTGGGATTCATCCTTCCTTTTGGATTATATACTACAATGTGTATATTACGAGAAAATGCATGCATAAAAGTAAATCCGTGCTGTACCACCAACTCGGTTATTACCACCACCCACCTCGAACAACACGGATACACCAGCATTACATACGATAAATGGAAGGATTTTCCTTGTGTCTCAAAAACCAGTGAATATCTGATTACAAAAACACAGGATAGAACTCAAAACAAATCCTTTCCGCTTCAACAACCTTTCAGCTCAAATCAACAGCTAAATCAATATCAATCTCCCTCAGAGCGTTATTGCTTCCATGAGCTTTCAAAACCATATGGACATTCTATACTTATTTATGCTTCTCTTTAAATAATGCATACAATGCAATACTTCCCAAGCATACATAACATCCTCGGTAAGTAGCATCCAGCGCTGAGTATAAAAATAACATCTACCACCGCCAGAAAACTTAGCAAAGAGAGCGATATAGAGTAGGTATATTATGTGCAATCTAGCTTGAAAAAAATCTGACAGAATACTCCTTTTTTCCCTTCATGATTTCATATTTCTTATGTCTTCCCATCTCCATTCAAGTATGTGAACATATATACCCAAGAGAAAAATACAGTTTTCTCCAACAAAGATCGCAAAATCCCTTGTGCATAAGTAATGGAGCTGATATTGCATAAAGTGAAATGTATGACATGAGTGCCTATACATTTGCAAGGAGAAGAGAATAAATGCGATTTTCTCTAACCGAATATCAACACACAGCCACGAAATGCATTTTCCCCGCCTGGCAAAAGTAAACATGTACACATTTACCAAGCGAACCGGCTTAAGTTCCTCTTTCCATCTTAGCTACACATATTCATAAACATGACATGGTGAAATTTGCTTCTTCAATCTATTCAACCAACAAAGATTTTCTGCAAGTACAATTTTTCTCAGTTATTTTTTTTCTCTCTCTAAAAGTAATCATCTTGTATGTGGCTAGATGGGAAATATATTATTATGTTTTAAGCTGATATTCATAACTGGAAAGTGAAACCGTAAAAAAATCTCTTTCACTTTCCTTCATTCATGATATGCTTATTATACTTTAAATCCGAATGAAAAGCTGTCTCATAGATTTCCATTTACTCCTTTCGAGTCGTCAGTCAGTCAAAATCTTTTTTCGTGTTTCCTTCTTTTCCCGTATAAAGAGTATATGTAACCAAATGACATGCTGACTTTTGTGTCTTGGAAAAGACACTTTTCACTATGCATAATGTAAGTTTCACCATGTTTTTATAATAAATATAAACTAAGTGCTTTCAATGTTAGAGTAAGACACTAGCTATAGATATACTTTGGATGTATGCATGTACCCACCAAAATTAATATTCTTCTCAGTCAGTCAGTCACTCAGTCAACAACTAAAACCACAGCAAGAGAGAAGCTCAGAGTGAAAGCTCGCAGAGAGAAAGTGGAGAATGAGCATATATATATTCCAAGTAGGCGGACATGTGTGGTTTAAATATATTAGAGTATGCATTCAATTCAATTCAAGGAAATGCCTTTTTCCTCCAAGTCTCCCTCCAGCCGTGCTTTTACTTTGTATAAAATTCACTAATAGTTCTTCCTTATTTGCATGTGTGCTGCATGAATGCGGCTCCTCATGAGTGTAACGTAACGTGATGTACCATGTGCTCTTGCATTTGAGATATTACTCCGATGTATATTTTGTGAGTCGTTAAATGCAGGCACATACAGAACAGTGGTTAGTTTACGCAACAGCAATAATGAAACTAAGTCAAGGAATCTTTGCGCTGTATGATCTGCAGAACAGGGATGGATTTCCAACCTTGTAAGAATACATAACATGGTTCACAAGTCGAAAATTCCCTTGCTCCATATTTTATGTCGTCAACTTAAGTGAAACAAACAAAGCAAGTCAGTTTAACAAATTTCATTCAAGTGGTTTTACAGCTTTTGTTTGATATACCAACCATAAAACGTAGCAGTCAAGAGAGAGAGAGAGAAAGAGTGGCCCACTTGAGATCTCCATGATCTTTTGCGATGACATCAGTAAGCAAAGCAAGGATCTGACAAAACTCTGCATAATATCTGATTTACACTGGATTCCTTATGTCATTACGCACCAACTATGAAACAACTTTTTGAGCATAAACGACACAGTCTTGTGGACCATTTTCTCCACTCCACTTACAAGCTTAAGGGTGCTTATGCTAATTTTCTATTGCTCTTTTCCTTCACAAGGACTTTCAATCGTGTGTGTATGGGTCTGCATCTTAATTACCAAATATATGAAGACTACTTCAAAAGAAAATTGCTAAAAGAGATGTCTGGCAACCTCTCAACACGCACATTCCAAACAATATAAAAATAAAATCTGCGTAATTGACCCTCTTTTATGCTCATTCATTGTGCTGGTAAAAGTCTAAACAAGAAACAAAAATAAATTAATGCTCATGCCAGAAAAAAGCAATATCTTTATTTTTTCTTTGCAACACCCCTTCCAGACTATCAGTCAAAAATGTCAGTATAGACATGTTCACAGTTCACGCTTATTCTTCATAAATGGCTTATAATTTTCATTGACTTTTCAGCTTAAATGGGATATACTCCACTTTTTCAACATTCCTACCTTTTACTAGCAACTCGTATAACGGGAAAGTGTGTAATATTTCCTCGGAAAAAATATCCATGAGCTACATATTATGAGAGCATAAAACGCGATCGTTATAAATGGCAAAGCTATTCACTCCGCTGCACACAACGAGAAGAACTGAAATGCTATTGCATGAAATGCGAATCCACCATGTATCACACGGACACACCCGCTTCCAATCTAAGCTGTCAAGTGTGAAAGTTTAAATTAAAATTGTACAACCCCACTCCTTTCACTTGTTCCATATACTGAAAAGTCATTCTCATAAATAGAATGCACAGTAGGAGGGAAAAACATTACTGACTGGTATGACTATGTAGCAGTCCCAATATGTCTACACCATATTTGAATAAATGGGCAAGCTTAAGTAGTTAGCCAATAATTTATCAATTACACTTAAGCAAATATTTGAATTAGCTACATGAATTTTTCCACCAGCAATCATAATAAAGAAAGGGGTAACCTACTCAAGTGGACGGACAGACATGGGAAATACCTGTAAAGTAATGTACAACTGTATCTTTTTAGCGTAATAGTAATAAAAAGAGCAAGGTATGTAGACTACCTAGTCACAAGCAAGTGCACATATGGGAGAAGAGGGTTTAACATAAAAGTGTATTTAACAAAATGGAGGATGGCTTGATAGCTAAGACTATGAAACACTGTCATAAAAGTAAATTAGCCGTCTCCACATTTTATGCATGTCACACTCCTGTCAACTCATTCTATTTTCATATATGTATTCACGTCGGGTCCCATTTGAGTATAATTCTGTGCTACAGTGTTCTGCTGAATACTCCTGACTACACACGATATCATATCATTTCCTGTAATATCAAGTGACACAAAAGAAATAAAACAGCAACAGTGGCGGAAGAGAGTGGTGCTTTTCATTTCTCCTGGTTTAGTGAACCTGATTTCCGTCGTAAAGTTGAAAATGTACCTTGAGCTTGGATTCAGGGAAGAATATGATGATACATTAAAAGTCTGTATGTCATGTGGAATTCATTATGGCACGGAAAAGTGAAAAAAATAGAAAAGCCCTAAATTTCACTTGAAACAAGGACCACCTTTCATTAAGAGACAGGGCTTTACTCATTTCATCAACGGAGCGAGCGTGACTATAAAAGGATTTGTATTAAAGACTTTTAATGTGTTGTGTATATGTAATCGTATATAACACCATTCTTAACTACTGTTGCATGTTTCTCTGAAGGTGTCGTCTTTGGAATCTCATATATACTGCCCTATAAACCTAATTTGTTTAATTATAGATGAAACGTTGTTATGAAGGGTAATATGATGTTGTTATTCACAAAACTCTCATACATATTTCAACTGTAATTGCTTCATTATTAGAGAGGAACTGAAAGACACCGACTATAATAAATGAAAAGTCTTGAAAGTGTCCAGTATTTTTGTCTCTACAAACATAGAATCGGACTGGCAGAGAATTTGCAGAAAAAAAATTGCTCATCCTCATGCAATAGTAATGAGAGCAACTCAGCAAGTTTCCGCTTTAAAACACAAAGCTTGTTCTGTATCCAGCAGTTTTGTAGCTCAATAAAGGAGGAAGCTTTTAAGTAAGACCATGTAGGATCATAATACTCTCCGGGATTTAAACACACTCTGATGTTATGATTCATTATAGATGCTATTATGTGGTTTTCCTCCTGGAAGTATTATTACCAAATATTCTCTATATTTTATGCTTTACAAAAGTAGCCCATATTTTACGCTTCACTTATTTTATGGGAAAAACGTTGTTCACAAATTGCAAGTCCCACATTGATACATGATGTTTTTATAATTTTATATCCTTCAAACAAGACCAAAATCCTATCAAACATCAAACAAATTGTAAAGAAAAATATTTACAAACCGTTTAAAGGCCTAAAGTACACAACTTTCTCTAAAACCTAGATTTTTCCTTTAAAAGTATAAAGAACAAAAAAGTGAATTTTTTCCCTTTGACAAAATAGATGATGTAATACATCACGCACGATTAGCAAGGCTCCCTCACATGAGTGCATTGACTACTCGTATCCAATATCCTTTAACGATGATAGGGCTACAATCTCATCGATCTAACGCACTAACTATGATATTGGTACTTGCCATTATTCTACTAGTTCATTTATTTACTAGAAGAATTAACCATTCAACCACCACTAATTAACAATGAAATATTCAGCAATGTCGCCGGTAATATTTAAATAATGATGGATGACTATTATGCTAAAGGGCAGAGACAAAAACAGGATTTTAAGTATATTACATAAAATATCATATAACTTATACGAGCTACACACAAATAAATCTTTGGTAACCCCTAAAGCAAAATAGCTTGGAAATGTATTACGCTTTCCCAAAATTCAATTTATTTCATCCATCCAACATCCTGGTTATTTATATACGACCAATAGAACACAATTCACTCTACCAATTGTAACCTTATATGAAAGCGCATTGTATCCAGCACACCGGTAGACGTGCAAAGGAGTACATTACACACATGAGAAAAGTGGAGCAAACATGCTAAATGTTATTCATCCATCCTTTATGCAAAATAAGCTAATTAATTTACGTGGTCCCTTGCTCGCCTGCTTTTCCTGTTCAAAGTACAATGAAAACATGAGAGAAAGTGACTAAGCACTTACACACGGATATAACCTTTGTAAATGCATACATCTCTGGATGTGGATGTGTTCTCATATAAAACCTGGGCTTTTGTTTAATTGTCAGAATAGGATGTGAGAATGTGAGTGAGCGCCTACTAATAGAAAATACTAGCCTAGGCCAGCCCTCCAAATAAAACTACATCTATAATATTGATAGAAACCGAATAAATTCTTTGGAGCCACACGGCATTACCGGGTGAGAATGAATGAGCAGAGTGAAAGCGGTGGAGGAAAAGTTGCAGTTTGCAAATGGTTAAACGAGCAAAAGCATTTACAAACTCTAGCTGCGACTACGATACTCGGCTAGAGCCGCCCTATTTCTGCTTACACAACACAACTTATCAGCCAAAGTGAGCCAGAGAGAGAGAGAGTGTGAGAGAGAAAAAAAACTTGGGTGAAAACTTACACTGACAGAGAGGGGAAATTCAAGCAGGCTTTCCTGTTTTGTTCATTCAACTAAAAGCACGAGGGAAAGGAGTAATAAGTCAAATGCACGTAGTTAGCACATCGCACATGACACATGAGTACAGAATTAGCTGCTGGGAGCAGGAGATTGATGTGATGTAAGTGGAGTAAAAATAATTCCACACTTTTGTGCATATTTTTTAAAGCAAAGGTTCTCCGAATATAGGATATTTATAGGGTGTTCAGTGGAAAAGCGTGTTTTTAATTTTCGACCATGTTTGCAGGCTAAGGGATAAATGTGAAAAAAGAGAAATGCTTCGACCTTGTTTCATTATTAGGATATTACTGGGAATCCGGTGAATGGGGTAGAATAAGGTATACCGTTTTGTATAGTAATCGTAGCGTAAACACAAAACAGACTAGGGGAATTTCACAGAGTAAAAAGCATGAGTGAAGCTGGATCGATTTCCATTTCATTTTTAATCTCCTGGTGTCAAAACATAATGCCGGATTGTAATAACCCATAAACCAGATTTTTCTCTGGTCGAAATGTTTACACAATTTGAAAAAGGTTGGTTCTCAGACCTACTCTAATGAAATGGTAAGATTTATGCAATTTTAAACGAGGGGTTTAGTCTAAACGGTCACGCTCAAATTGAACCGTAATCCATCTAGCTCTGTGAGTGACCTCAGCATGTCTTTGTCAACTATGCTCATTCAATGACCCACTTGAAAATTGTGTAATTTTCCTGGAAGACCTCTCCACACGGTATTTTATGATGACGGTAAGCCAGGTACAAAAAAAGTGGGATATGTAACCTAGTCATGAAACTACTATCACGAATCTCGTTTGCCAAGTTAATGCCTCAATTAAAATGAATTGCGCAATATGGTAATTTTCCTGGTTTATAAAAGGATAAAATATTCCCCCTTCTCAATACCAAACGACATTAAATGGCAATGCATATCTGTAAAAGGCGGGAAACCGTTTTGCCTTTTTTTATTTCTTACAAATTGTCCCTGTAGAGAAAATTAATGTTATTCATGTAACAAGAGGAAAAACAAGGTAAAGAAAATGGGGTTCTGTTCGTGTAAGGATAATACACAGTATCATGTTTATCTCACCTGCGGCAACAACGTGAAAGACACATGGTTGTACTTGTCGGCCGATGTCGTTAGAAGCCCAACAAAGGAAAGTACCAAAGTCAGAGTCGGTCTGTGGAGTGTAAAAGAATCTTGAGACATTCCCATGAGACTGCATTTTTCCATACCCGACAACATCCACACTGTCACCAGTCCCATGAAATTCCCACTCAAACCTCAGCGCTGTAGGGTACGCAGCAACGGCACAGCGGAGCGCAACATTTTCACCTTTCGCCGCCCCAACCGTCACCCCACTCTCTGTAAGACAAACTGGAGCATCTGCAATGAAAGGAAAGAGACATAACAATGAAATGGTAAATAAAACTACTGGGAGCAAAAGAGGAAAATAGATTTTTATGATTAAATACGTTACAAAATATCCGCGCATTTTTCACTTCAATCGACCTCTTACAAACAATTTCTCCTCATATGTATGTAGTACTACCATTGTGTACATAAATGCGGCTTTATATCCGAATTCGAATTGCGAGAAAAGGGGAAGTAAATATGTGCGTGAGTATTTTATACGGTTACATCATACAATGCCGGATACTGGCCTAGTTCATGATATCCAAAAGTGTATGGACTTTTCCGCTGTGTATTAGAGCAAGCCAAGTGAGGCACTGAGCCAGACACAACTAGCCGGAGGAAATAAGACCTTGTTCACAAGAGGAAATGGGATCACTTACTGCCACAAACACTTTTTCTCACATGCTTTGCTTCTGGTGGAATGCGGGATAGGCGAAATGTAAGGGTATTACACTTTTTTTTGCAAAAACAACTCATCATAACACTGTCTACTCTCAGCTATTGGAGGAGCTACAACAAACTATTTCCTCTTCGAAAGTACATGCTTGTCAGGGGGAAAGCATGCAATTCCAAAGTGAAAAGGGCTAACATTTTCCTTCTGAAATATGCAATAATAAACGATTTTTATGCTGCATTTCTTTTTAACTACGCTATAATGGCGGCAGTCCATCGTCCATAGTGAGAAAAAATGGGGGACGTGTACATTATGTCGTGTACTTTTGAGCTACTCTATAATAGTCGGAAGATAGGATGGAAGAGGAGAAAAGGAGTATTATGCAGAAAAAATAACATTTACAAGAAAATGGGGAAAAAAGAAGGGGAGAAAATGTGAATGAAGTAAAGTATGACAGGAAATTCCCTTGACGGAATCATTTACATAAAATGTGGGTACTTCGGGGTTCATACAAGACAGTGGCTGTATTATGTGGATGCAGTGGTAGTACTCAGAAAAAAACACAATTTTTACACATTTTTCCTCTATACCCTTTCCGATTTGCGTACACAGTATACAGCGCATTATAAACAAACAAAGTTGTACGATGATGCAGAAATAACGTTAGAGAGAAGAATACAGTCTAGAATAACTTTCACTATTTTCAGCAGAAGCAGTGATATTCATGAAAGTTGAGAACTTGACAGATATATACGGATTTTCATATGTAAAGCTTTATTTGAAAAAGAAACAAACAAAACATAAGTGCCATATCTACAAAAGAGACAAACACAAAAAACATACAGGTCGTGACTCTCGTCTTGTCAAGAGTACTTTTTTTACTCACACAAAAATAAATGGTACACAAACAACGTCATATGCTCAAAACTCAAAAGTCATTGAAATATACGCAGCATAAAAAACGGGGTTGTTATCTTCTTCATGAACATTGATTTAAATTCAATGAAAGCTCAACTTTATTTTGGTTTACTAACATTTCAATTTAATCCATTGTAGACCCAATAAGGTTTGGACGTAAATTGTACAAGTATAGCATAACACACCAAACTCTTATGTGCTTTTGTTAACATGATAAGATTAAAAAATTCAGTGCCAAACTGGAAACTACTCCCGGAACCAAGATTACAAGATCATTGACCAGCTTCATGCTACTTTGTTGACTCTCCTATTGTCAAACAAGGAAAATCGCATAACATGATGATGATTCTCATGAAATACTAATAATGCTTGAGTTTCTGGCGAAAAGAGGTCTATATTACAATTATGGTACAAAGGGTACACTAGTTTATTTTGCAACTCTGCGGCACTCGACAGACTAGCATAGGAGGTTATATGTCTATACAAACAAGACGAAATTTGATTCAGAAGAGATACGCCACGAGGATGCAAATGACCCATGCCACTTCACTTTACAAAAGGAAAGTAATATAGTGCTGCGGAGTCTATGTAATTCAAGCAGTTTTTTCTTCATATATTAAAGCTCTTCTCCATGAAATACTAAAGTCAGAAGCTACTAGATGAGAAAAAAACGAGCAAGTGAGTTGGAGAAAAGGGAGAAGAAAAGGGGAGATACATCCCTTTAGCCAAGTCACATCGCATCATCATAAACATAAATACATGCTTACGGCTCCTTTATCCTGTAATCAAGGATACATTTATTTATATCAACCTCATTTTCTTAACGACCCTTCTACCAAGGACAATATAGCCAGTAGTGTTTTCTTCCTACTTTTAGATGTATAATGCACATTACAGAGAAGAAAAAATGAGAATAAACTCTGTCCTTACAAAACTTATCATGCCTGTAGAACAGCTTTACATAAATAAGAGTCGTCTTTCAGCAATATTTCTTTGAAACTTGAATACATACGAATGTTATACAAAGACTGTTGAATCCACTACATCCTTTCTTCTCTTATCCGCTCACTTTGTCAACCTATTAGCATTGTAATGTAGCTCTATAATCGAGTTTCTAGAAAAGGGTGAAATCCTGAGCTTCTCATTTTTGACGACATATGTGCCTATTTCGTTTTCTTAAATAGTCTTCCAACTACAGATAGTTGGGCATTGTAGCATCAATTATTTGCAAAAAATGTAGTTTTTATGATGGTACGGAGAAAACTGGGAAAAGTTTAAGATTTGCAGTTAAAAGTCACATGCATTGTTAACTTGTTCATGTAAAGACGTGACGTTTTATTATTTCGCAAAATAAGTAACTTGAGTACTGACTCATGTGAAATACTAACAAAGCGCAATCTGCTCATTTAATGATGTTCTAGTGACATCAATAGCTCACCAACTCTCCCAAAATAAATAATGATGCAGAGATTTTAAACTTTATACAACTCTATATTATCCATCTTGTCGTTGTTAAAACTTTATTTCTTTGCAGGAACAACAAGCTGCAAAAGTGGATGGAGGAGAAAGGAATTGTAAAAAGTTTGAAATGATGTCCACGAGTAAGACGGAAAAGGGGAAACAAGAGAACAAGTTTTAAAAGCATACGAGAAACCAATACCGAATATTATCTTGAGAGTGACACAAGTTATACTAGTCCACCAAAGTCCTTCGCATGCTTCTCTCTAGTTATTCTGTAAATAGTGAGGATGAGAAGGATTGGGAGTGATGCATTAATGCCAGGCTGGGAATGTGTTTTGGAGAATAAAAGAGAGAATAAATGTACAACTTGTGTTTAAAAAAATCCTTCCTTCTCTTTTATATACGCACCATGTGCCATGCCATATATCATTAAGAATCCTTGGCTGTTTCCTTCCTTTTCTACTTTTTTCCTACCCGACTTTAGAACCCTTTACCCTTAGTTTACTTTTTACTTCTTGCACTTCTCAATTTTGCTCTTTTCTCAAGTTCTTCAGAACTTTGTTCGTTTTTACAGAGCAGTGAAAGGACAGCTTCGAGGGGAAGTGACTTTGCTATTTGCAAAATTTTCAAGTAAATATACCCTCTGTTGGAGTTGCTGGACTGAATGAACTACAACACATGTATAGATGCAAAGTATGTTACAGGAAGATTTAGCAGGAACATATGAAACATGAAATTTGTAACCTACATGTTTATATCAATATGCTGGAAGGTATGGAAAAAAAGTTGTTTTCACTCATGTTTAGTTGTTGCTCTTTCACTGTTTATGTTTGCTGAAAGCAAAGTTTTTCTTTCAGATTGGGAAAGTAAAGAAGTCAGTAGACCACAACAAGAATATTATGATTGAATGCAGTGCAACCTTACATGTTTCTAACAAAAAAATCCTCTACTATATAGCTGTAGGAAAATAGTGTTGAATCACGTCACCCCCTCGAAGTCGTCCATTTCATTGCATCTAAACATTTGAAACACAAATACAACAAGAATATCTTTGGAATTATTTTAGTCATGCTTCCAGCCCTAATTTACATTTCATTTCATTTACGAGTAAACATGTACGTGTACACTTTATTTCGTACCACGTAGTAAAGGCTGCGTATATTTCTCAACCAATATTCTAACCCAAAATTAGCATCAGACAGAAAACGACGATAATGACTGCATCAGATGATGATGAGGATATTAAGTATATTAAACAAGCCAAAACTATTCACAAGCAAAATAGTAAATATTTTCACCAGTGACTTTCACTGTATACGTAAATTACAAGACTAAAATTCATGCGTTGAGTACATTAAATAGACGAAGAAAAAGGAACAAAAGTATCATCAAGACAAATAATAGTAGTGTATTCAGTCAGTAACACAAGTTGGCAACCGGACTGTCTACATAATGATACATATTCTTCCGTACAATCAGTACACTATAAAGGAACAAAAAACTCTGAAGAAAACCAAGTAAATGAACTCCACGAACAAAAAAAAACACTCTGATATTTACACATATAGCAATAACATCTATGAGGAATGCAGATACACATGCATTGAAGTGGCTTTATACGATTTCTAAATTTATTTGTCTTATGCACGCAGCCAACAGAGGATAGGGGTATCAATGCGTATAGATACGTTAATGTCGTCAGCGTAGTTCTCTTTGAAAGAAGCAATGGACAGAGTGAGTATAGAACACTCACTCTTTTCTCCACCAAGCTGGTGAAGTAGATTAGATTTATGAGGTAAGGCGATAAGTAAAAATGAGCCAGAAAAAAGAAAAGAGAAAAACCAAGGGAAAGGTATTTTTCCTCGACTCTTTTTTTTCTTCTCCTGGCTACTTGCTCAGTTGCAGTTTTACCTCTTTTTACTCTGATCTGGGTGATATGATAGTTGCTATTTTCTTCCTTTCACTGTTATTATCCTGAACTAAGGTTTCTACATTTAAGCTTGACTTGGTTGCGTGTGTGTGTGGTGGCGACGGAGCGCAAGTTACAACACGTAATCCAACTTAACACTTTTCCTCAGGAAGGAGGATGTATCTTGACATTATTCTAAGGCAAATAAGCACGTATACTCTACGAGTTTTCTGAATCTCTGGATTCATCATCACATCAGTGGAGGGAGGCAAGCGAAGGGAAAAGGGTTAGAGGTAGAGACATGAAGAGGTTTTTATTAGCTTCAGGCTAAAAACACTAGCGTACGAGTGTTTTTGATACACGGAATGTGAGATTTTTACGTATGAAAAAAAGGTTAGTTAGGGAGGGCTATACTAATATTCGGATGAAACGCAAGCTGTATAGATTCCCCATTTTTGCCATGCAATCCTGTCTCCGGAAAGGAGAAAAGGGATGTGTGTGGGTCTTTGTGCGTATTGAAATAAATGTTTTCAGAGTAATACGTTACTTAAGTATGTTCTAGGGTGATAACACTCGTAGAGGAAATGCAATAACAAAAAAAACTCTAATCGGGTTGAAAGGGTGAAGGGCAAGAAATGATACTTTTTTCTCCTTGTCAATGAGCCAGATTAAGTGGTTACGCCCAGCTCACAAATAACTCAGCAGAGGACGACGTAAAGTCAGAATGTAGGTGGGAGGGAGGACTCAAATTAAATTGGATTAGAATTTGTCGACATGAAATTTTCTCTTGGAGCTCACTAATCATCATTTGTTTTTAATGGTATTACATAATATACTTTTCCTGATACTTTTTATTAAGTTTGAAGGATCGTGTTAATAATACTTCTTATATTGTACTCTACGACTGTAAGACTTAATAGGCTTTAGATCCTCTAATCGTCTTACTCATAATAATATACGTTAGGTTGTAATTATAATTGAACGGAGAAACAAATCTGTTGTTTTTTGTAGAAACTGTGAAAAAAATCGGTTTAACTTACACATGACACTTAAATGTAGAGCATTGCTTGGGCTTGAGCCTTCCGCATTGGTGGCAATACACGTATAGTTCCCACCAGCTTTTCGATTGATTCCTTGCAAGACGAGGCTTTGGTTGCTCATAATGATCCCAGTTGCAGGTGTATGTTTCAGCTCTGTATCCTGAAAAGGAAGAAAGAGGAAAGCCATTAGAGACCTACACAGACATACAACACCATACTTAACTTTCTCCACGGGGTTTTACTCCTTTCTCGAAAAAAAATATTTCCATTCGAAGAAAAATAAGTACACCTCTAATATGCAAGTAGGTAACCCATATAATTTTTCAAACAAAAGGAAGCTCAAAATAAGCTTCGGCATGCACACCAAAAAAAGTCTTTGTAGCAACAAGAAACAGCGGTGGTGCACACAAACAAAAAGCACATGACATGACATGCTAGTGCATGCATAGTGATACACAAAAACACATTTTTCTTCATGAAAGGGAAACGCACAAAGGCCAGCACAAAAAAATATGATACTACAATAAAAAATACTTACCTTCAGGAAAAACATGCCAAGCTCAGACCAAAAGCATTCATTCATTCTTCAGCCGACCCTATCTACACTATACATATTTTACTCTCGACAACAATTCCCTAAGTAAATGCTTGTATTTGTCGGTGTTATGTATATTGCTGCCAATTTGTATTTCCTTTCCAATATGTAACCTAACCCCTGAAAATTTCCTCTCTGGAAGAGTAAGGTTTTTGTCTAGACGGAACGAAAACATGTAAATAAAACATAAAGCGTGGGTGAAGCTTGTCATGCATCGAAATTTGTTTATTCATCGTATGTATCTAAATTACTAGGAAAAAGCCCACTTGCCAGCTTTTCTTCCAAGAAATCGACAAGGTGACTTAACAGAGGACAAACACAATGCATTTCTTTTTCAACTATAAATTCTCAATACCCAAACAACCCCCCTTCTCCCTTCTCTACTCTGACAAATATCAATGAAAATTCTATAGCGGATAATAATGGCACCTCAAACTATTGTTGTTATTATGTATCTAGCAGGAAGTTGAGGAACTTGAGCCGACCATAGTAATAATCATGAGAACATTACGCGCTCCCGTTCTTCCTGATATTGCTGTTGTTACTAGTTTTTTTGTCCGACTCCTTGCACCATAATAATATATCTGCATATTACACACAAAATCCCTAAAGACAAGCTCGACGTATGAATGTATATTGCACTACACAAGTGTATAATGTACTTCCTCTCGGGTTTCCTTTTCTAGGTTTATATTCCGCTCCAGTCGAAGCTCTCTGACTGCTGACTGCAACACATTCCTAAATTCCTGACAATCCTAACTGGCACTTGGCTTAGACCAAGTACATAGTTCAAATGCCACGCTGGATAAACATTCGGCAACAACAAGATGAGCAGTAACCTCGTCTATGAGACAGTATATTGCACATAATTTACGCATTTGTAGTTAATGCAATGATCCTACAGCCTTCTCCAATGGGCCATAATCATGTTTATATGTGGCAATAGTAATATCATCTCAGACAGCATCTTCTCCATTACTTTCTCCTAAGCTGATCCATCGACTTGAGCAGAATTAAGGTTTTGAGCTGTCTTGTAGTGTTAGTAGAAATGCATTGACGTGGATAATACTAAATACGGAGAAAGACGAGGGATGAAAGATAAGTTTCAAAAACTTGCATTACATTACATATCACATTACACTCAAACCAACAACCTCTTGAGCTGAGAAATCCAGAGACGTGCAGTAAAACCTCGAAAGCAAAAAGACGAGTATCGTTGCAGTGGTCTTATCGTGGGAGAAAACTTGTCTAAATATAACAACGAACGAACTTACATTTCAGAAAGTAAACAAGCTACTTGACATTATATACGTTTGCGTGTTTGTGCTGGTGTAGTGGGAATTCCGTCGACAAAAGTTTAAGTATCCGATGGCAAGCTTTTCCTGCAAAAGCAAGTATCAATACTAACTTATATGAGTATACCAACTCTCACATCGCAATGAGCACACTTGTAAATGCATCTTATTTACTTGATCTTTGCTCCTTACATTAGAGTATTCTTATGCAGTAGTAGGAAATGTAGATGAATGAGAAATGGAGTTTTAGGGGAAACTTGAACTCTCTCTAAATCCACTTGAGAAACTGGAGAAAGTGACTCGAAATCAGTAATGCGGTGCAATGACGTGTATGAATAAATGAGATGGGTGATATTCCTAAATTATAATGTATCACACAAAGTAAACCAAGAGAAAACGGAGTCAGGTATACTTGTCTATGGTGTAGTTCAATCATTTTCAAGATATTTCCAGTTACTTTCAGAATCTAAAGCCAACCGAAAGTTTCATTTGGCACGAAAACGATCTCTCTTCCACTTTTCCTCTCTTCTACTCACTGATTTCCAGTTGTTATTAACAAAATAAATGAAAGGACACGTTCAGACCGACGCGCCTCTTTCTTGCTAAAGTCCAATAATAATAGAGAGTCCAAAAGACTTTATATATGTGCATGATCCTACCTCATTTATTCATTCAAACTTGTAATAACACTTTTGCCCCCGCTAGATGAATTGGTTTTATGGTTGTTACTCACATGGAAAAGTAGAATGTCATGTTATTAGTGGGAAAATACGGAAGTTGGTAGTAAGTAGAAGCTCAACAAGAAAAGTAAACTAAAAAAGAAAAGCTTGAGGGAAGAAGGGAAAAGTCACACCGTCACAAGCATGATTGTGTCCGAGCTGAAAAGTAAGTGGAATCAGACATATACTCACCCATGAGAAATGTGTAATATGGCAGAGAACAAGAAGTGAAACTACGAAGGCGTCAAACATCACATACAAAACAATATTTGTTACAGAATCTTTCTCATCAGAATCATCAACCAGACAGAAGGGAGGAAAAAGGCGACTGACTTTTGGGAACTTGTGGAGTTGTTCAATACACACCAAGTTTCTTTTTTATACTCTTTAACGAAAGAAAGGAAACCCTCGGAGCCAAACTAAAGGCAAGCCATGACACCTAAATACTTACAAGGACTAACAGAGCACAACTTACATCCTACTAGTTGGTTGGCGTTACTTTCATGAAAGAAATAATAAGACTGTTTTGGATGCTGATGCAGTTCCGATGTTTCATTCGGCTAGTTCTTGTTATGAAATCATATGAATGCATGTAGAGTTATTGCGTGTGCAAGAGCAGAAGCATCAAAGAAAAAGCAGGGGAAAACGGAAAAGAAACAAGTCAGCTGTGTCCGTTCCCTTCTTACTAGGTGTAGCGTTCTTGTCCTCTGTGCTACAAGTTTTTGCTAACTATTCTTCGACTTAAAAAGGATCTCTTATGTCTTCCATTTCCTCTTTACAAGATGGAATGGAATCAACGAGTTTTCCTTCTCTTAATACCAGAGGCTTAAACTAGCTCAACGTTTAACCCTTTCTTTCCTTATGTAGTCAGAGTTAGATCCACAGGAGAGTCATGGAGTGACGAGGAGTGAAGGGAGAAAAGGAAAACGAAGAGTAGATTTCTTGGAAAGAGAGAGAAAGAGAGAGAGAGAGAGAGAGTTCAAGTGACTGCCAAGAGTGAAACTGCCATTCCTTTTCACTTTTGTATTTTCTTCTCCATTCTGTCCATCCGGAAACATGAAATGTCGTCTGGAAGAAAGTACTAATGCTCTTTGCAGGGACTCCAATCATGTCTACAAGTACACGTTTATAAACTTGTACAGTCTAAAAGGATTCTGTAGCTTTTACTGGTTCCACCTTGCTTACTTCCGGTTTTGGTAGTTACTGCTAGATGTTAGAGTGCACTGCTTGTTATTATTTAAACTCAACTCAATTAATAGGCTCATTCTTCATCTGTTTCCTTTATCCCTATCAAAATTAATAGAGTAAGCTGCAGCTTTGTGTGGTTCCATAAGAAGGCGAGTAACAAAAATAATGGGAATGGGAATAGCAACTAAAGGATTTCCTATTTCTTGGAAAATTACTTCTTGCTTATCTAACAATGTTTGAAAATGATATGATGTATCCGTGTTTCTGGGAAATTATATCTTTTCGCACTTTCTTCCTTCACCCATGTATTGTCTAACGAGCAAGATAATGATACCACAACAAAACTTTTTGATTGTTACATACAATACAAAGTTTTCCTTTCACTGGGAACTAACTAGGATCGCCAGAAGTACATGACGGAGCACGAGCAATCAACACTCTTTCTTCGAATCCCCAAAAGTGAACTTTCACTTTTCTAGCCTTATAATACGACATGTACAAACGTGTCCTAAAGTTTACTAATGTACGATGGAACAGAGGTGTCAAGAAAGTTTAAAACGGAGCAGTCCTAGTAGCGGTACCTTTAAACACTAACATACATTGAAGATATGGTAAGTTGAAGTAATTGCCAAATAATTAATTCAGATTTGTACTCTTTATATGAATCCTCTCTCCTTTACTTTCACTCGGATTTCATTTCCTTAAAATTATCCAATAAAAAAAGTATAGCATACGTATCTAGATAAAACTGCACCATCGTTTCCTGCAACTTCATAATCCTTTCTTACAAATCATTGCGCGACCCAAATAAAGAAATCTATCCGCTTTTTCCACCTTCTCCTACTTTCATCTTGGTTGATGGCATTCTCTAGAATATGGCTTGAGGATCTCGTAGTTTGGTAGTAATAATGCCATACACGTAGAAAATGAGGGAAACCAAGATTCATTTCTGACACGCTTTCAGATCTCGCTAACCCCGGGATCATTCCCCGCCGCCACTAGAGTCATACACCCCTACACTCCACTATATTTGGACATGAGAATCAGAAAAAATATATAAGAGATGAGATGAGTCGCAATATAGAAAAGTGCATTCGCCATAGTTGGCTACTTTTTACTGTTCGTGCTTTTATATATCGTTAGTGTATCAGGTTCAGCGCAATAAATTCTTTTTGCCACTACAACTACCACTCTCCTCTTATTACTGCAGGGTCTTGGAACGTCTTACCTCCACCACCCATTTCTTTTTTTACCCTTAGAATGAGTTCAGCCTCTTTTCATCCGTAATATGATGTGATATGATAGGATGGTGTAATGTTAGACAAAAGTACATTAAGAAAAAAGTAAGGCTGTTCTAATGCACGCTTGATTTTCTTTGCATCACACCTTTATATTCTTTCCCCTTTCTGGTTTCATTTTCATTTATTCGTGCAGCTAACATTTCCTTTTGGTTTTTAGCCTGTGGGAATCTCCCCACAAAAGGGTTTTTATATAGGAGGTGTATATACTTGTGGGGAATCTGGTTACATTTTTGGTTTTTCTTTCAAGCTGTTTTTCTTCTTCATCTCTTACCCACAGAACAATTTATCAATCCTTCGATATTGAGGACAAAAATGAAGCTACGTATGTATCCCGCCATGCATAATGGATTGTCACTATCATCAGAGTAGTTTAATCAAAATAACGAGAGCATCATTGATATGGTACGCCTGTAAAAAGTCGAAAGCTAAACCATGTGTCACCAACTGTCTAAAAACAAGTTGAAAAGACAAAAGAAAGTAAAGACAAAAAAAAAGTTTTTTTTCTCAGGAAAAATGTGCTCTGTGGAAGTTGAGACGTCGTGAGGACAAATAACGATGAAGTAAAAGCTATTCCGTTTGTCAGACGATCGAAAAGTAAGGAAAAATTATCTTCTCTTCTCTAAGTACCTTTAACGCTTCCATAAACTGGGAATTAAGTGGCTGTTAAGGTGTTTCACTTCGTCGCGCTTCCTTCGGGAAAACGCGAAAATAAAAGTGACGGAACCCATAGGGAAGAGGTGGGAAAAAGAGAATTGTGAAATGTGAAGTTTACTTCCTCCTCTAAGCCTTCATATTGTCGGGAGAAGGTTTACCTTGCACTTTTATACCTTTCTCTTGTGAACAATGGATGAGGCTAGGTACATTTGAAAAGTGAGTGTGAAAACGGTTCCTTTATACGTCTAGCTTTAGCACCTTCCGTTATTAAAACCAATAATTTATATAAAAACCACTGGTATACGTTAGTTACACAATAGAAGTCTATTCTACGAGTAGTTTAAGTATGAAGGAAATATCGAAGATGCTCAACTTGCCAGTTTTTATATACAAGATTGCATACATGCTTGTGGTATATGGTGTAAGTGGCTTGTCGGAAATGGAAGTTGCTTTAACTTCCCACAACCCAGGTCGATCACTACTATTCACTACATGCTGCTCTTTCTTTCATTGACAATTGTTCAGGAGCGGCTGCATTGACCACAACTTGACTTGGCAAGAGAACAAAAACGCTTTTCCTACCACTGGCAACCTTTAGAATACCAACGTTCACAACTTTCTTTGGCAAGAGAAAACTGCATTCATGAGATTAGAAAGAGGGACAATGTGAAGACGAGATACAGAGAGAGAGAGAGGATAGCAATAAAATCCATTCTAAATTTTACCACCACAAACTACACTCAAAAGAATAGCTTCTTCTGGATAAAGGAATCTTGCTGAAATTCTGATTTCTTGAGAGAAGGACATAAGAGATCACTTGATATGTATAATCCATAATTAAACTATTGTCTGATGTATTCTGAACATAAATTCGACACTGATTCATCGGCTCATTCAATGCTCTTGCCAGTTTTTATAATATTGGCAGTATACCTAAATAGAACTGGTATTTTTTATACATGTTTTTGATGATGACATGCTAAATCAAATTACAATAAAAATTAGTCAATCATAAATGAAAAGTATTCCCTTCACCATTGAACTATTTCTGTACTCGAATAATAATACGTATCGATAAATGACAGACCCTAAACGTGAAATGTAAGTGTTCAAAGAAAGGAAATTCTTTTCCATGCATTCTTCACGTAATAGCCAATAAATCGGTCTATTAAAAGAATATTAGTCACGAGTACCACATGGGGGGTAAGGGAAGAAAGCTAGTAAGAAGAAAATAAGAGACGAAAAGTTTCCTTCCACCCATAGATTTTTTAACGCCCCTAACCCATCCACTCTTAAATTATTCACAGGCCTAGTGAGTGAGCCATGCATGAATTGCAAGTTTTATTGAAGGAGCCAAATAATACTCTACGACTGCTCCTTTGCGAACTCAAATATAGATATAAATTACCTCCAAACACCCAGCTTCTCTTACACTCTTGCCATTACAAAGCATCTATATATAGATGGGAGTAAAAAGAACAAAACAAAAGAGTTTATTATATTCTCCTCCATCTCCGTTTTTGGCTTCAGCGATTTTCCTCTTGTTTCCATTCACCGTTCAAATTCACGTCTCCCTTCTCTTTCTCCAATTCACTTGGAAAAGTTCTTTGTCTCTGTCCCCTCTCCCTACCCATTCCTCTATATTCAAGAGCTTGCCCCTCTTTTTATCTATTGTTTTCAACGGAACCGACATAAAATTGAATAATTGATGCATCATAAACTTCATAAATTACTTTGGGTTTGCCAAAGTGACACTTAAGATTTCTTGACTGCTGTACTTGGTTGATAACACGAGAGGCAATTTGAGCATTAATCTACTTTACTTGGTTCACACTCATGCTCACTTTCTCTTTTTCTCCTGGAGGGAGCCGCAGATTCTCAGTGTGGGCAGATGAAGGTGGGAATCATAACAGCCTTTGCTTCACTACTCCACTTGCATGATGATGCAATGAAGATGGGAATATAGAGGATTTATTACCCTCTAAAATTCTCACGAGCTGCCTTTCCTCAAACATGATGGGAAACTTATTCGGGGGAAATGGAGAAATAATAGGGGAAGTGTGGCTTGCATGAGGTACGTCAGCCATTTTAGGGGTTGTTTTGTGCGTCTGTGGTTAGTTCTCGGTTCAAAACTGATGCTAGTCAGATAAATGCTTTTTCTTCATTGATCCCACAGAATAGGAAGGATGCACGGTCTGCAAGTCGAATTACAAGGCCACTGCAGCCACAAGCCCTGAACACGAACTGACCAATATTAGCTTGTGTACTACGTAAATCTTCATATTATGTTGGACACAGGTTATAAAGAAGGAATGAGAACAAGCATGTCAGAGGGCTTAAGGCTAATGAATTTTTTAACCTAAATAGTTTCCCGTTACACAAAAACATGTACATAAACATGTACACAAGGTTGCGTAATCGTAACTTTTCCCAAGTTGAGACGAGGTAAACCAAACAAAATATTTTATGCAAATGGATTCCCTGGAAAGAAATTTTATATAGTATACAAGGTTCGTACCTGATTTTTGTTATTTTATACGTGAAAGAATTGGTGAGTTGAAGATTATTAAAAATGACTAATTGGAGTGTAAAAGCTATAGCATCGTTGTTTTTGAGATGGTAATATAATTCTTCTTATATAAATATACAGCATCATAACGAATCCCTCATACTAATGAGCTTACTGCTTCCAGGACTTTTTGATGAAATAAATACTTCGAGTGGCTTTCAGCGAATTCGTGTAAATCCTGACGTTTCAAGCAGTGAAACAAATTAGCTCATTACAGAAAATATAAATGCAAGAAAATTAGCGGAATTTTGTTCATTAAACGCTTATGATGGGAGTGAAGCGAGAGAAAAATCATAAATAGCTTAACCACGCAAATTTGTAAATAAAAATGTAAATCATATTCATAATATAAGAGAGCTTCTCTACAAGTTATTATTATCCGGTTCGAAATTATAAGCATATTCAAAACGCAGGTATAAAACATATTTACCCATTCGTACACATGACTAAAGGAAAATTAAATTCTATTGCAAGTAAAATACATCATTGTGAATTATGAAAAATCCAGTACTTACGTTGAAGATCCAAACCAACCGGGAAATTCTGGGATTTGCATGGATTTTACATTCAAAGTACACGTCCGTACCTTCCTTGATTTCCATAGGGTTCAAAGTGCTCCCTAATGAGAGCTTCACTTCAGGTGGATCTGAAAAAGGGTAAAAGAGCATAATTTTCCAACTGATTTGTCCTGTATATAGTTTGTCTATAAGTGTTGTTTGAAATGTATTCAGAACTTTTTCGTGGAAATCTTGGTATTCATATGAAACGCTTTAGAAGTGAATAGAAAACTCAGCAGGGAAATCATGTTGATAGAATGCTGGAAAAAGCTTGGCTTAAATGTTATACAACATTGAATGCATATATGAGAAAAACATACAACTGTCGTTGTATATGTATCTCGGTGACATTCAATTCCCAATATACACTTATCACTATTAAATCTCTCGTAGCATTTCTCCGATAATTCATTCCATCTCAATGATTATTGCTAACTCCTGCATTTAAACAAATTATACACATACTGTAAAAATTTAGTCATCTGTTCATAATCACGCACATTTATTTCCAACCATCCATATGTTCATACATCACTGACATTGTGAGTGCTGAAGGTGATTTTATATTTCATACCAAAGTTGAACAAATACTTAGCATTATACGAACAACCAATAACAGGTGAAGTGATTCCTTATATATTCCATTAAATAAAATACATCATGCGTTTTTCAATTTCAATCATTAATCATCAAGCTACAACGCAATTGTGCCATTCACCGTCTCCATCTTGTACTTATTTATTATTGTGGAGCATGCACTTCAAGCTAAAAACATCGCCAACATAAGTCCAAAAAGTTTTCCAAGTCTCCATTTAGCTTTCATTATTTGCTGTCTGGAAAATTTTTGGATGAGTAGCTCTTTCCAAAGGAAAACATTGCAAATAAGATTTGGTTTCAGGATGAACTTGAGATGTTTGAAATTACAAAGGCTACCCACATTCTGAACGTGCTTCTCCAAAAAGCCTACAAGTAGGTGTGTATAGCAGTGTATAGCTGACTTGTATTACATACTAAGTAGCTACATCACATCATCAACGTCACTGACAACAACAATAACACAAGGAAGCTGCACAACAGTATCAAGAACTAAATACTAAACTGAGAAGAAGAAAACAGAGAAAAGGACGTAAGCGGAGTCAAGGAACCTTTAGTTTTTTTTCATGATCTTCCACCACCGTTCCACACATGTCGCGTCTAAAAGTGAACCCATAGATGCAGAAAGGAATGAAAACATGAGAAAAAGTCGACGAGAGGAGAAAAGTCAAACTGGCAGCAAGGACTTTTCCTTCTGCATTATATACATANAAGCAACCCAAATGACCCACGTATATTGAGAACAAAAGCAGAAGTAGGGAACAAAAAAAACTTTTTTTCTCTCTTCACATACTCTTCAGTCTTCATCAGGAGACAAATCAGGACGTGATTTTCATTCTAATCTCTTTTCTTATTTCTATCTTGTGGATATCCTCCTCACTCAACGCACACTTTTGACTCGAAGGCAACTCAACTTTTAGGAAAATAAGACAGGGTGAGCACTCCAGCTACTACTTTCTACCTCATATATTGTGCTATTATAGTTTACTACAGTTGTAGCTGATGATGGGCTCTGTGAAAGTGGCGTGTGTCTGTGTGTGCTGAGTAGTTTCATTCAAAAAGTAAAGTATATAAAATAGATTCAGACTTAACAACGAACAACCCGCCCATTCCAAGTAGCATTATTGCCTTTGCACACTCAGAGACAACATGAAATGATACAACTACACCCTTACTCTATTTGATTTTTCAGTTTTACTTCAACTTCCCTAAATACATGTTCTCTTTCTCTGCCGAGGAAACTCCCTCTTCTTTCTCTTCTCTTGTGTAAAACAACCCCGAAAGCAAACCTCAAACTTGAAACATTCAAGGTTTCAAATCACTCCAACGGGAATTACTCAGTCATGACCCTGAAAAGGAGTTTCTTCTTCTAGTTGGATTGTTATATCAGCTTTTCTTTCTATAATACCCCTTGCTTGACAATTTTCCCAGACTCAAACTCAATATAATATGCATACAGCTATACAAAAGTTTTTTATGGTTTAACAGTCGCTCTCACTTTTCCAGAGAAAATGTCTCGCTTCCTTTTACGAGGAAAAAAGATGTGCATTCTTTTCCACAAGAATGGGCAAACCCAAACATGCTTTTTTTGTTTATCTACGTTAGAAAAATAAAGACTCCCCTTGTTACTATCAGGGAAGTTGAAACTGGAAACTCGTTTTAAAAACGGAAATATGCTTTGATTTTCTATGAGAAGTTATTCAACTTTCATGGGTGTGCGGTGCGTTCCCTTTGTAGTAGTAGTGCAAGAGGGAGAAATCATGTCTTCAATGCAATTCTAGGAAATCCGCAGGAGACAGGAAACAATTGGAATAAGGAATACGTATACTCAAGTGAGTTTCACAGACAGTCTCGTTATTTGCATTGCATGGCAATAATGGTATGTAAAGTACCAAAAGGGAATACACAAAGGTAGAGAAATCTTATAACAATAATACATGCATCGAATTTCTGATCTTTTCTCTTTCCATCCCCTGCTTTTCCTCTTTTGTCCAATTCACTGTCAGGAAGATATTCCAGCTCTAAAGAATCCTTCTGGGCTTAACAAAACAATATTTTATACTTATCGAATTTCTGATCTTTTCTCTTTCCATCCCCTGCTTTTCCTCTTTTGTCCAATTCACTGTCAGGAAGATATTCCAGCTCTAAAGAATCCTTCTGGGCTTAACAAAAACAATATTTTATACTCTCACGAAGAGTATAGAGGAGAAAAAAACACATTTTATTTCATATTACAGGAATACGCTACAGGGAAATATATCCACTCAGGCGGTCCCAATTCTCATCACATGCTCAGATCGAATATCGTATTGGATCAAAAGTGAAAACACTGAATAGATTTTGGATATGTGTATCACGATGCACTGAGCAAGGGATATTACGAGAAAATCAACTAATGTACGTAAATTCAATGTGAAATCAGAGGAAACTGGTTGCATAGCTTGTTGTTACTTCTTTTGCATAGATATTATCGTGCTCTCACGCATAAAGCAGAGAGGGACTAGAGAATAGACAAACATCCAGCTATTTACTGGGTAGTCAGGAATATACCTGGAGAAAGCTAAAATTGACTCAACTCCTGGATTACACTAATCATATACGCTATGATACACTATAAAAATAAGGTTTATAATGCTAGCCACTTTGAAAAGAAATTCTAGCGTGTTTTTGGTTACAGTTGAACAAGTCTACGCCATGCTGAGAAAATACTCTTCCCGTTTCGTCTTGCCACAAAATGTATTTATTCCTTTCCATTTGTATCGTATATACTTTTATCTTGTATTTTCGCAAACTACAAAACAGCTTTCACTTTGGAAGGCTTATGTCTAACATAAATATGAAAAGTGGAGGAGGATGTACATGTAAAAGGTTCATTTCTGCATCTTATAAGACAGTTTCATCTCAACAAATCCTCAGTCATCTCAGGTTCTTTATTGAGTTTTCTGTTTTCATTTATTTCCTGAGACACAGACAAGTTGAGACTTTGAAATTAGCTGCCATGTTAGATTTTCTTCTACTCTTTGCTGCGTAGAACAGACGGAATGCAAACTGAAGCTTAGAGAAATAAGACGCTCTACATATTTTACAAATCTTAACTGTATCTTTCTGGCATCCGAACAAATGCGTTGGTGTATAGTTTAGCTTGATGCAAATTATGAGTTGAATTTGCTAAGTATTTGAGATATGGTATGCGTAATAATGTTTACATAATAATTTGAAGAAAAATTCACTCAATGGAATTTACAGTACTAAAATATCATCCATTTTTTCATAGATAGTAATCGAGAAAGCCACAAATTAGATTTGACAACTTACAGACAACATTAAGGTTCCAAATTTCTTCCAAAATGTGTGACCGGTTTAGCCACGGATTTTCTGCTCGACAAATGATTGATGCCCCTTTATCCTGGGGTGTTGGAATGTAGACAAAGGTGCTTTCTGTAATGTTTCCAGCGTCCAGGTCCTACATGAATAATGCAATCTTGTTAAAATACACATGCTCCGATGATGGTAGAATAAATAGATTATTTCAGGAAACGTTACTAATTTAGCGAGTGACGCAGGAATGAATTGGTTACATGACTCATGTACCTCGAATGAATTGTAAATGCCGGTTCGTTTGTAAATCTAATGAACCGTGCATACATGTTCATAATAGGGTTCATATAGTAGCCAACGGCTGCACTGCAATGCGTGCCCTATGGTATGAACGTGCATGCACATGCGATGAAATAAATTGTGTCCGGTCCTTTAGGGACCATCCTTAATGGGCTTTCATGAGATTAGACCACTTAAACATTGTCTCCATGTGTGTGTATGTGTGTGTGTGTCGTCGAATGTAACTACTTTTTTTCTCAGCATTTGCTCCCTTCTTTGTCATCTCAAGTGCTTTACTGCATCGCTTAGAATTAAAGGAAGAAATCTAAATTCATGTGGTAATTTGGTCAAGCCTGTGGTGAAAGATAGGATTTTACTCGGTTGCCTCTTCACCCATTCACTCACACAAAAAACGGAACAAGGCAAGTTTTCTTTATATAACACTTTTCATGGAAAATTTCAAGTGCAGAAACACTGACTTTTATATCACCCTCAGCATCAACATCATCATATCCCTTTTAACCGCGTATTCTCTCTCCGTTTTCATATCTCGTATGAATGGAAATACATTTGCAACAAGATCAGATACTACTCTCCCTCCAAAGCTAGTTTCCATTAATCATACTTATCACACTCAAAAAACTTTTCAAACTATGTGTATGTGTAAGTAAAGGGAGTAGAATGACTGTGCAAGTATGATATTGTGAAGAAAAAAATGTAAGAGGGAAAAGTGTGGTTTGGTTTTCTAGCTTTTCAGCCCCTGATGATAGTCCTATTGATCCATGGCTAGCATTACATTACATATGGGCACTCGCTCACACTCTGCAGATTTCCAATTGCACAGCTTGACTACATCGATAACGTTGTCCTTTTTGACTGCTACCAAATTACTTTATATTGAACATTTATTTCCCATCATTTTCATCAGCCGGCAAGAAAAGATATGTGCAATGTAATACTTGTACAGCTTGTTGACTAGATCCTTTCAGAGAAGAAATGAATTGAATGGGAATTGGGTACGATATTATGTGATAATGTGTGTGCATGCATGCATTATTATAATGTGCTTATAATGTTCTAAGACTTTTTTTTCAAAGACATCCCCGTCTCGTCTGATATAGTGCTCGTGTAATTTATGTAAAAGAAGTGCTCACAAGGATAATACACTCTCTGCATACATATAAACTTTCTTGTCTGATAGGGAACGGCTGTTGTGTGCCTAGTTTTCGTGAAGATGAAGTGCTTCCCAGCTTCCTCCAAGCTTTTTTTTCTTTGCTTTCTCTCTCTCTCTCTTCACTTTACTCTCGTGGTATAAGCTACTTAAACATGTTCATGTATGTCGAGTAAGAAGAAAGACAGGAAACTAGCTTTTTCTTGCAAATTGGAATGGCTTTTTCCTTTTTTGACTCGTGAAACGATTGATGTATCGCCTGGTGAGATTGTGCCTTAGACACAAACCACCACTTTTTTACTTCTTATGGTAGAAAAGGCTTGTAATATGCACAAGTATTTTTTATGGATGGCTTGCGTTTTTTTCTCTTAGTGGGAAAACCACTTTTTTCAAGATGGAGAGTCGATTCTGATTTTGATGCAATGCAGAACGTTTGGGATTTGAGAAGGTATGTGTATCTGTAAGAGCATTTGAAGTTCGTTGTCGGTGTGCATGCATGTACAACATATTTTATGCAGTACGTGAAGGCCGGATGATAATCATGATCAGATTTAAAATATTCAATTTCCTCTACATATAATAAATGAGCGTGGAGTGACCTGTGTGCTGACTTGGGTGATTTCTTTCCCTCCTTTGATCCATTTTAGAATTGCTGGTGGCTTGGACCCAGCGGTTTCACAAACAAGACGGTATTCCTTCCCAGATACGAGCTTTTCAGAATGACGTTGTCGCATCCGAACGAAAAGGGGTTTCACTGAAAAGGCAATAAAAGAAAGTGATCAATTCATCCAATATTCTTGACTGGATGATGCAAGTGAATATAAATCAATGCAACGGATTTATTTTGGCTTTGGAACGATGATCAATATCCAAGAATGATTTATATCATCTATGCTACATATGAACGCGCATAAACATGAGCAAGTATCCATTAATTCCTATTTTCATCTCGTCAACATGTTTAAATATGTAATCATCACATTTCTGCAAAATAATATCAGAGTTTCGATGCAATATAATCTCTTGAAGTATTAATTCCTGATCCTACTGTCTGTTGCTGTCGGCATTTTCATTTTCATTAGTCAACATGTAGCTTAAACAACATCTATGCTTTCCCTTTGCATAATTGATAAATAAAAATATAGTTTTCCATTAAATTTTACCCAACGGTATGTGAAACGCATCCACTCAAAGTAAAAATCATCATATCAGTTTAATACCTTTTCATAGGTTTAAAACTATGAGTTTGGATTATTACCAATTCAAAGGATATGGTCTGAAACATAGAAATATAGAAACCTTTGCATCATCATTTTTAACCAGCCAGAGTGTAGAATAGTATGCTGTAAAGTAGGCCAGGCACTCCCAAATGCCAACTATTTCATTGGCAGAACAAAACCAGAATTTTGTAAATCCTTCAAATTGTATTGCTACGATAGTGCCAGAAGAGTTTTTGGAGAAAAACTATGCAATAATAGCATTCTTGTTTGCTACCTAATTTGATATTCGCTCGTCGTTTGGTATCCTTAAATACCAATCATATTAGGAATTTAGGTCACCTAATGAAAGCTCATAATGTAGAACCTGTCTGTAATCACCTATTAGTCTCCAGTGTTTCCACTCATTTAGAAAACCAGGATTTTCAGGTTTCTTCACAAATACAATATCTTCAATACAGCTAATTAAGTAACCCCCAACCAGGAAACCAAAGAATACCACGAGTTGTGTGCGCCCACCTAACGAATCATTTTCTGCGTGGCTTGACGCGTTCAAAAGTCCCATAAATCAGACTCTTGCTTTCCCTCCTTAAGCTACTACCGAGAAAAGCCTAATATCCAGACTCACGTTTAGAACAGCAAGAATTCATTTGATCTCACCAAACCAACCATACACACTACGTATCCAGTAATTCACTCATTTCGTTTCACGCTGTCTTTGTCGTTTAAATAGAAAGTTGGCTGTCAGCAGCTCAAATAGGGAATTAAATAAGACCTATTTACATAATTTACGCAGCCCTTTGTGCCTAAGGGAGTCAACACTTGAGCTAAAGCTAAACCAACGAAATCACTTCAAGTACGAATGGAGCGAGACGTATAAAGGGCTGGGTGTCAAGCTTTTAGCTCCCTCTCCACTCAAGCATTCTCGACCGCAACCACATAAAATACACATATTATGAAATTCAAAGGGAGAGAAAACTACTCGTTACGTAAAGTAGCACATGATAAAGGGCAAGAAGCAGTGATGGGAGAGGACAAAACAGATCTCGAATTCTGATTTAATTTTCCATACATCACTTGTCCACTTTACTATTACACTCTGTCCTCATACATTTCCAAACACTTGTCTCAAAATTGCACACAACCACCAAGAATAAATGACAAGGTACGCATTAATTCAAATCGTTTCTTTCCTCAAATATTAGACAGACTTTGAGTGACTTTACAAAACACACTCTGCGTGTTCACTCCTCCTCTCACACAAATATCATAGAGATTACTCCTAACGACTATTTAATAGGATCCGATTGCAATTTGACCAACTATGACTAACTAAAATTTACCAAAAATATATCTTATTTCCCTGTGAGTAATATAAACGGGGAAAGTTTAATTGCAGTCGTAGCTTCAAGCAGGGTGTAACCTGGCGTGCAATTAAAAATGTAATAGAAATGAAATGGGCAGGGATTTACTTATACATACATAACAATCAACTGCCTACTCAACTTGACAGAAGCGGTAGTGGTTTGTCAAGCTGGAAATCATTGAATTGTGGTGGCAGTAGCTCTACCACAAGTTCCTGCTGGTGGCTACAACAATGCAATCTGAGATTGCTGCTAACATCATGAGGGACATAATCACGAGTTCTAGAGTTGCAATGAAAGATTATAATATTATGCATTGCACATTGCTACTTTCCCCCTGTAAAATTCAATAGATTACAAGGCTTGACTACATGTTGTTTCGTCCCTGTCAATGTCAGCTTGACATTGGACATCCCAAGTGTTTAAAGGTTTCTGTCTCCTTCCATATATACAAAATCGTTTTGTATGTTTATTTAGCTTTTAACATTGTAGGATTTAGCTGTACGTCACGAGATGAAAATTCATGTCAAAATTGGGGATTTTGCTAAAAGGGTCCTCCACATCCACTTGAGCCGTCGTAAAGTGAACGTATCATAATCTCATTGCCACATACTTTTCAAGAGAGAGAGAGGTGAAAGTTGGCAGAGCAGAGACGGAAGAGGATTTTGCGTGTGGTTACCTGACAGCTTCTCCCTCATGATTCATTGATATAGAAATGTGTACATAAAATAAAACTGCTCCCAATATGGCTATAATTGCATATGAAATTTACCCACATCGACTTTCTACCCAGATTATGTCCATGACTGGGTATTTTTCCTAAATTTCTCTATATTTGTGTACGAGCTACATAGTTACTCAACATGCGTTAGTCTGGCGAGAAATCCCAAGCCAATATTTCCCCATGAATCATATAAGTTCTGAAATGAGCTAATAAGACTAATGACTTGAAGTGAGTCCATCATTGTCATTTACTCGAATATTGATGGCGAGTTGGCAACAGACTGCGGCAACTGACATGCACGTGCAGTCTGCAACAACCCCTATTTTCGCAAGTTTACTGCATTTTAAGTACTCCGAGTGTTTATTCACTCACCTGCGCTACTGCTACATGATGAATATGAATTTTATTTAAATGTAATAACCGGTTTTACATTGACTTCATCCAGTCATTATACATTGGACAAAAATTTGCAAAAACTTACTGCAACCACAATAGGGGTGCTTAAAACTGTGCAGTATACAATTTGAAGAAAGGAGTGAATTCGCGGAGTGAATTAGACACGTGATTTGAGCGATTTTAAGTTTAAGTATACATACCAAAAACACGAAATGTTCCCTTTCGTCAGAATCAACTTTCCACTTATATTATTTAACAACCGACAACAACGCTGTTTATCAACTCGGAGAATTTAACATAAACAAAACATTCATCAATCAGCGCTTTGTGCGCTTGTAAAACTTTATAAATATCTCGACCTCCCTGTCACCTTTACTTTCTCCGTTTGTACACTCTCGACTTGCTCTTATCATTTTGTGTGAGAACATAACGAGATCCTCCGTTTTGAAAAAAAGTTAGCTTGTCACGTAAACAAGTAAGCATGGAATTAGTAGGTGGTCATGCGCATTAATCGTCTAACAATTACTTTGGTAAATACATCGCCTAAAAAACTTTTGTTCTTGTCGTGCTCCATACTTTTTTCTATTATTTTTTTTTGCAAAAAACTTCTTTCTTTGCTTTCTCTACCTTTATTACGAGAACTTTAACGAGTTTCCTTTCCTTCCTTGGAAATTTCCTTCTCTCAGTTGCTTTGTTAAATGATCTCTGAAAAAGTAAGTCTTGTTTGTACAAAAGTCTGATTAAATTAGCACTACAAGACAAAGATTTATTCAGCTTGAAGTTTTCCCCCGTAAACTTTCAACCTTGCCTTATTTCTTATACACACTCAACCCACTTACGAATGCATGAGAACGACGAATCATTTATATACTCTGCATGCTGAAGCTAAAGGAGTCATCTATTTTCAAAGATAACCTATTCACGCATTCATGGCCAATTGAAATTGAAGGAAAACACAAGGAGCGAGGGAAAAGTTTAAGAAAACGCCAAGTATACACAGAGAATAAGATCGAGAAAAAAAGTTATATATATTTGGGAAGGAGTACGTAACTTACAGTTTAAATCCAATACGACGGACTTCTCAACTGGTTGTATGAGCCTCGTGTTGCTTGCCCGGCAAGAGAATTGGGAGCCCAGATGGGACCTATTCAGTCCTCTAAATGCCAATTCATTGATCACATCCCCGTGGTGATGCACATGGTAAGTTGAATCTTCCAGCTCTCCATTCACATACCACGAAACCACTGGGTCAGGTTTCCCTATGAATAACAATCAAACATTTTCTGTGAAAACCACGGCAAACCACATTCTATAACCATACCATTATAGAGAAACCGGCTTGAGCAAGAGAGTCACTGGAGAAAAAGGAGTAGGAGGAGTAGGCCACTTTTTCCCAGGCTGTGGGGAAAAGTGAGAGTGAGAGGAAAATTATGGGAGTAGATATATACGCGATGTGCGTGCATGCATGGAGCGTTTGCCTAACTTAACATGTGTTCCTTTTACACTACATTTTCCAACCGCAATATGTGCACTCATGTCAGCACGTACACATACTTATACTTAATACACACAGTACATTTTCTCACATGTGTGTGCCGAGATGCATGTATGAGAAAAGGCAATTCACAAAAGCGGAGGAGTCCTCTGAAAGTTTAAGTTGTGCATTGAGAAAGAAAAGTAAATGTGGTGATGGCAAGGACAAGTGTAAATTGACTGTCAATGGCAATGTCAGCTTTACATCTGGCTAATGCTCGCCTCCACCTATATATCTATTTTTATGTACTCGGCTATACTGTACAGGGATAATATATTACAGATATTTGTTCAACTTGTGTAACCAAGTGTAGGTTAAAGTGTATTGTCAGCTTTCTCTTTGGAAAAATACATTTGGAAAAGTAGGTTTTACAATGCGTCTTTATGGCTGGAAGCTGGAATATGAGTTTAAGGACTTTTTTTTACATAAACGAATCCTTTTATATTTTGTATGAACATATTATTGTCATGTGAGGTCGACGAATGTGATAAACTTATATTGTTTAGTGGTATGTGAGTGTATTCTACTTTCCCCTCAATTGCATTTGAATGAGGCTTTTTTTCTCCACTTTAGAATAACTAGAATGACTCAATTCATGCTGTGAGAGTCGTGTCGCTGAGCAGCCGTCACTATTTTCCTTTTCCTACAAATGTCAGAGGATTCGATGGACCTTTCAATTTAAGCTTTGCATAAACCAACCACAACACGATACGGAGAAAGGGATAAATCCACAGAGACGACACAATGTTTGAACTGAAGCGGAGGCGAGTCTTCTTGAGAAAACATTTGAAAATGTATGAAACATATGTTATAGTCGAATTGCCACATCAGTCATTCATGTCTCCAAATATCCTCTATGGTATTCGGGCTATGTGACAGCGACAGCACCAACACACAGGGGTTTTTACCCGAAATACGAAAAACCGTTTCTTTGTATTTCATGTACGAATGGACTATTTTTGCCCATTTCATGAGCTAATCTTTATGTCCCAGTTTCGTCTTAATTTTCTTCCATTTCATACGAAACGGATTAGCTTTGTCAAGTGTATACACTATTGTATGTATACTGTAGAAGGACCTTAAGTCTTATTCAGATACACACGACACTTTATATCTACTTTGGGGTTTTAACAGTGACAAGTGACCTAGTAGTAGAAAAAATAGCTGCATAGTTCAAAGAAAATAGGAGAAAAACTCCACTTTTCAACATTTTACATGTTCAAGCTATTATTTTCATGGAAGAGAAAAGTCATGAATTTTTTCCGCTTTCTTACCCAGAAAGCAAAAGTTGATGTCCGATTCTATGGAAAAGGGGCAAATGAGCATTTATAAGAGAATCGAGTTGAAAGCTTTGGTTGATGAAAAGACACTTTTATTTTTAAAGAAGCAAGGCTAAGGCCATTCTAAGAAAAGTAGTTATACCCCACTGTTGGTTGTCGTCTTGTATTACTTATAATGTGTCGGTCGTCGACAACATGATTGCTTACAGTAATGGACTTGGCATAAAACTCAGGCTCTGGAGGTACAAAAGTAATTTCTTTTTTTAGTTTTCACTCACTATTTCCACTTCCTATCCAAATAATACTGGTACGCATAAGGGAAGCATTGTAAAATTATACGTGTGTGTGAGCACACCCACATATCACAGTAAGAAAGAAAGTTAGTAGTGGAAATAACCTCTTGAAATGGTCTCATTGTGGGCCACACTGTTTCCATTAGGTGGTGAAGATATGTATGTAGTAGTAATTCTCGTTACAACTATTTCTACTCCGATGCCTAGTAAAATCGGATCTAATGCATAGATAACAGACTGAAAAAGGGCTCTTGTGGGGGAAACGAGATTGGTTGCAAAACTTTTTATGCGTACCGAGCCCTCCTAGTTCTGCAAATAAGTGACAAAAAAGTTCTCTCTGCACGGTTTCGCCAATGTGGAATAATACGGTATGCCACTTAGTTAACAGTAATAGCTGTGGCGTGCTGTTTATCTCAGAGTTCCATCTTGTTATGCAATACTTAGCCTCACATTATCTGGATATTTTAGAATAACAACAAAAGTTCCTTGTGCATATAGAATTCCGGGCTGTTGTTATATCACAGCTGAAAACGGGAAACAAGAAACATACCTTTACATTATATGTTTGATCAAATATAATAATCGTATTCGTATTTTCACTCCTTGAAAACATGTATCTTTTGTTAATGTAACACGCTGGAAATGAACGGGTGCTAGAGTCAGAATACAGTTTTAAAGACTCCTCAAGAGAGAATGCATTCCTGTGTGTGGTTTTAGCAAGAGTAAAGACTGTAAGTGCATATGCACACGCACATAATGCTATTTTCATAGTGAGCTTGTTTCACATCACAAAAATTCTACGGGACTGGATAACTTTCGCTTTATGCAATTTATCCCCCGGCAGAAAAAGGGGGCTGTGCCGGGTGGGTCCGATTGTCAGGTGAAGTGCATGCATGCGAAAAGGTCATAAGTAACTTTTCGTTGCATAATAATCTGAAGAGCCAGTGTTACTACAAGATAATGACTTCAACCTTCACTTGTAGTATCTGTCGAAAGTTTTTAAACCATAATTTTTGCAGATTCTAAAATAATTTTCACATTAATACTCGAAATATTATCAAAACTATATACATTTATCCAATTTAAAAAGGAAAAGTTAAAATTACACTAAAACTGCAGATGAAATGAAGGTATACGGAAAATCTAGTCGTGTGATCCTTAATGCGACTCTTGATGGTAGACAGAGTATCTAGAGCGTTAAGATTACATCAGGGAAAATTTCTCTCCAACTACCACACTACCCTTACCAGACAACATTATTCATTGTTCGGTTCGTGCTTTCCAGCACTTTGTCTTTTCCCAAGAAAAGAGTTTTTTTCTTGTTATCAGTTCTCTGTTTTTATTGCTTGCCAAAGTGATGTGATGTAATTTTAAAGACATTAAACACAACACATAATGTACATAAGTAATATGTATGCGAAACCAAAATCAGCTCGTGACTCCAACCTCACCAACTGTAGTTTCCTTGTAGTCTCCTTATCTAATAATATTTCAAGCTCCACGCATGCCAGGACGCACAAGAGTCGTTAAGAGGGAAAAGGATTAAAGCTTCTACCAAAGTCCAAAAATGCAGAGTGAGGGAAAGAAAGGGAAAAGAAATATTGTAATGGTTTGCATAAATGCTCAATTTAGTGGGCTTTAATGAAATAACGCTTGGGATCAGTTGTTGCAAAAGAGTGCACATTCTCACGAAACATTCCACACGCCAACCAGACGTGCTTCCTTACTCCTTTTCTCATTCAATATTAATGTGTTTTCTTACCTCCTCTAACAATGCACTTCAGAATAACATCTGAGCCCTCTATATAGGGTCCAATAACGGAAGAAATTTCTCGGTCCAAGTCATCACGAATTATTGGAGGAGTGGGTGGCACTATATCAAAATAAAAATAAGAAAAAGGGTTGTAGTTAGTTGAGCAATTTTTCCTCATAAAGAATTCCACGATTAGGATCTCAACGCAACTTAACGCTAACTCTCTACACAATGCACTTTTTCATGCATAATACAATACACAACGGGTGAAATTTATGAAACAAAAGCTTATGACTTGCTTGATTTTAATAAAGCTAATGTACGCACAGCCGACATGCCGGAAAATGGCAAGAGATATGCAACTCTTCTTATTTATTCCTTTCGGTTAGCTTCTCTGTCGGTTTTCGTGTGATCTCTCAATTAGTCAAATGCATTTTTCGCCTTGACTCAAAGGTACAATGGCTCTTTCAAACAGGAGAGTACAAGAAGAAGAAGGAAAAACTTTCTTTAAAAGTGACGTTAGCGGGTGCATAAACGTAGGTAATATACATTAGCAAAGAAGAGTATTTATTATGGAAATTGCATCTCACTTTTCTACTCTGCTTCATTTCCCCGACTTTCCCATTTCCTTCCACGAATGAGCTTCCCCGGTTACTTTGAAACTTTTTAAAAAATGAGACCTCCTTTCCTCCCAAGAATATATCATCAAGCTTTATGTGCATATTAAACAACAATCCTCTTCTACATATATTTATTCATACATATGAATGGAGAAAGACGACGGGAGTGTTATTAACACACCATTTTACCCTGCAATATTTATACAGCTTTTAACAGGAATAGGGAGTGAGGGAGAACGAGTAGCGCAACGGTTTGCTTTGGTGTTTGATCTCTTTGAGAATACCGTGACATTTGTCATTTCATAACTTTCACCTTGAGCCTATCTCCCGCTCTCGTTACAAATAGCACTTTTCCCTCCAAGTAATATTCATTTCCCCTCGTTTACTTTATCAAACCGGAAGTGCTTTGAAGATCTCTGGAAGAATGCTACTCCATCTTGAACTATGGTGAGGTGGTGAGGCGTTTGCTCATATTTGTAATGGCATATATGGTTGGGTTGGGGGGAAATCACTAATATAGATGATATGAAAGAGCCCAACATCCATTTCATTCATTTCATATGAATGTGCGCACAATGATGGCATCTAATCCGTACATATTCCTCACAATTTTCCATACATGTTTTAATATTCACATAATCCTTTCGCGATGTAAGCCTAAATGTAAACTTTAATACAATATAATGCATAAAATGAGGCTTTCAACAAAAAATACTTAGCCACACTTTTCACTATTTCCTGTAACATCTAATTTAAATATCCAAAAAAATTTAAAAAAGGTGATACCTAGTGCTAATAGTAATGAGTAACACTATAAGCATGTGAGTGATGCAGCATAATTTAATACTTTATCTAGCCCTCACACAAGCACCGTCAGGGTTCTTCAGAGTTCATATGGTACATATATCCTGTTTTTATAAAGGAAATAGGAAAGGATATGAGAGAGCACTTTGTGAAGATAAATGCACGCTATGATATTGCACCGGTTGAGGTTGCACTTTTTCAGTGTAATTTCGGCTTTCCTCATCCGCCGACAGAATAAGAAACGAATGATATGCATGGCAAGCAAGACTAATGCATCTATTCTACTTCCCCCTTGGATGAAAATGCTGGAAGGGAAGCTTAATGCCACATGTATAAAGTAAGGTAGAATTGGGATATTTGTTTCGGCAATGGCAACATCAACACTGGTAAGTCTGCTAGCTGTAACATATTTTTTCTTTTCTAGCTGAAAATACGGATCCGAGGGGAACCTTTAAGTAATTTCCTTGGTGTTTTGCATGGAAAGAAAATGCATTTTGGAACAGGGAAACACCATTACTCTCAGTACCTCTTCATGTGCACACTCCAATCTGGATAGAATGCTGGAAGAATATAATACGTTAAAAAGTAGGGGAGAAACCATCCACGAAGAATGAGTCAGACAAGAATCTTTTATTCAACGTGTGTATTGGTATCTCCTTCCTTAAGCGGATATTGTATATCTGCTGCTAGGAGGGCTACAATCTACAATCAAATGTTTTGTGCGCTCTATGATCTGGTTGCGCCTCAAGGAAAAATGAGCTTTTCAAATGGAATCTTAGGTCAGACAATGCCGTTTTTCTTTGTACAAAATCTTCCATGCAATCTTTCCAGATTGGAATCCTCATTCAGAGATATATCCTTCATGAGCATCGCTCGCATTTCTTATTGTTTTGCGAAAACAACTTTCCTACCAATACTACCACACTCAACACCACATTGGTTTTTTTTAAATGCCAGAAACAAGAGGTAGAAAGAAGACGGGAAAAAGCGAAGAGGGGAAGAGAAAGAAACTGATTTTCGATTTGTTATATAGAAGGAACCGTTGATAGCTTTGATTTCTAATATTTTCTTGTGCTAATCCCTACAAAAAAACGTTCTCACAAAAGGCTTCAGAGAATGGAAAGTCTTTTTTGATCCTTGAGCAGATGACTAGAATAGTAATTCCTGAAACAAAGACGGTGCTCGAATAGGATGGAATGAAAGGAGAGAAGGAAGATTTTGAAAGAATTAGGTGAATGCTCTTACTTCCTAAGTTATATTCTTATAGAGAGATCCTTAAGTGTTGTAGGATTGTTTTCTCTTTCTCTCTCCCACTCTCACTGGAAGAAAGAGGAGAAAAAGGTTCACACAAGTGGTTGTCATTACTGTCAGCTTAAGACCTACTACTTACTTACACACTCCAAAGCTACCATATACGAGTCAACGTAGACACACATTACAGAGTCTTAAGAGGAGAGGAGAGGAAAAGCAATAGGAAAAGTGCTAGAGGTGGCATTAGCATCATTGTGAAAGAAGGATTAAGCGTTTTACTACATCCTTCGTTGTTCTCCTTGAGCCTCATAAATGCTAATTTTCTCCTTTCTACCTCCATTTATTTTCAACTAAGTCAACCAACTGTGTGTTTTTCTTCTTCTTAGATGTGCATAATACAACCATGTATTACATCCGGACTACAAGTTCACTATCAGCATGCTGTGGCTCAAGAGTAGTTTCCTCCTTTCTTGCTTTCTCACTTTTCTAATAATTCTTAAGCCTTAAACTGGAGAGTGGAAAGCCACTATCACTCGATGGGAAAAACATTATTTCCTCACCAGAAAACCGTACCCACTTGGCAGGGCAACCCAGTGAGCTGTATAATGATATTATATGTGGGCAGACATCATCAGATGTAGATACAACCTTGGCACGTTTTAATGATTACTTTCTACAGTGTTAACTTTCATTAGTTCTTGACATGTATCCCTTGTGTCGTTGTAAAACAATGACTATGACTAAACTATTATCTGATGTGTGAGTATCCTCCACGCATCTTACACTTTCAGAGATTTTGTTCCTCTGTACTTTGTCATCTTGGCCCAACGGTGTTTCACACACTTTACCCTTAAAAAGCCTTTACAAAAGAGGAAATTAACTTGTAACGTTGTGTAGGTATATAGGCATGTAGTTGTATTATGTAAAAATAAAATTAGAAAGTGTAGCTTACAACATGGTTTTAAGGCATGCATGGCTTATTTGTTTCTGCTTACCCACAACAGTCAAATTCACCAGAGCGTTTCTGGTCGGTGAGTAGCGAAAATCCACACGACATCGAAATATACCCTGGTCTCCCACGTGTAAGTCATTGACAAGTAGATGAGCCGGATAGGATCCAGCTTGGAATCCAGCTCTCTCATCAAATCCTGCTGTTGAGGACCACGTCTTTGCTGTTTTCAAGCCTCGCCCTCGTGCATCAAAACTGAAATAAAAGTCAATGGAGTCACAGTGATTATTTTTTATGTTGCGTAAAAAAATTTATATGCGGAAACTCTGTTCTAAAAATATCCCGTAATAATTCTCTGAATGAAATGACACAGAATGAGTGAGCTTACAAAGTCATGTGGAAAGTGCAAAAGTTCATTGTGTGGTGATTATTAGTTAACTAAAAATGCCAAACTGGGAAATAAAAGGGAAGAGATCTGAACAACGTTTTATTAGCTCAATGTAAATAGCTTTTACTGCACAAGAGGGGCAGTAAGATTTGTAACGGTGAAGGATTGGGAGAACCCTCTTTCGTCCTTTTAATTTATGTATTTCACTGTTGCGTACTCTACTCCGACTGGATTTAAGGGAGACGTTTATAGGTATATATCTGGGAGAGGAAGACGGCATGCGGCAGTCCATAAAATGACATGCCACGCAACACTTATATACATTATGCACATATATAGTGTATTGGATTTTCTCGCTGGTTTGTCGTTCTCTTTGAACTTTTTATTGCAAGTTTTCCACACAAGTTTATTGCTCATCTGTTGCAGATTGCCATCGACAATGACGAAGCAGCTGAATGAATGAGAAGCGACAAAAATAATAACGACTTAGAACAAAAGCGTGGTGCTCCCAGAAAAGAATCTTCGTTGAGGATAGGACGACACACTAAAGCCGTTCTAGGGTAGTAATTGCAATAAGCATGTAAACATTTCTCTCTCCCTCTCATTCAGAGTAAAAGAGAAAAGAAAGTAAAATGGGGAAACGAAATGAGCTTCAAAGATAAATGAACTCGTTCCCATAAATGGTGTTATTGCTCATAAACAAACATAAATTGCTGGGAATAAACTCCTCGTGTCGGTTACACATTCATGAGCTGCGCTACACATTTTCCGCTCAACCGCTGGGCGAAGCGTTAAGGAAATAATATAAATGAACATTGTTCTCTCAGATGTAATACTCTGGTAAAACTACAGTTCATTATAATCCAGTTGATTCCATTTCCTAGAATTGCTCTACGTGAAAGTGCAGTCTAAGCACGTGTAACCATTTTAAATGCTTTGGGCAATTCGATAATCCCCCGATTTCGTTCCATTCTCACAAAATCCAAAATGTTAGCATTTTTTCACAACAGCATTTGCAGATACTGCAAAGCAGTTTTGAGCTGAAAGTGGAATAACTGCAGTTAGCAACTTGTTCAACATGCCCTTTATGCATGTACAACATCCTGTTGAACTTTTATGGATCAGTTTGATTATAATGAGGTTATGATACTTCCTCGATCCTCATCATGTGAATGTAAACGAATATACTAAAATGATTTTTAATAGTCGATAGATATCTCCAAAACTCTAATATAAGTTTGCACTCTTGCCTTGTTAGGCCATACACGTGCATTTTGCCACACACGAAGCAATACTTACGTAAAACAACAAACTCTTTTGTTGCACTATGAAAGTTTCCTTTTCCCTCGAAGACTGAAACTAACCATAAAACATACAATGCCTTTCAATAACTCTACACATGGTATCCTTCAATTCCCCTATTTCCACGTATTTCGTTCCTAGTGCTCCTAATGCACTTCACGGTGGAGTGGGAAATAAGTTTTCCCGTTGAAACTGTCAACTTTTAAAAATAGTTGATAGGCAGTTCGTGTATTCTTTCTCGAAACAAAACTTGCTACAAGTAGTTAAAAAGGCTATGCTACACAAAAAAAACTTTCTCGTGGTTTTGTCATTCATCTACCCTTCGAACTTAGCTGTCAATAGGAAGAAAAGAGAAAATTGGCGGAAGAGTAGAGATAAAAGCTTTTGCTAACCATTCATTCCCAGTTTTTCCGAGCCTTATTATGTAAAAAAAACTCTGGGCTGCCTCTGGATGGAGGAAACAAATGTAAGCTAAGTTACCTCTCCTTCTTTTCAACTCATTTTCAAATGCAATGAATGCAAGTAATCGATCCATCCGACATGAAATATTCACGATATCCTGTAGTCTTTGTAAAACTTAACTAAATTTCCATGAAAGGCATTTACTTCTAAAATGGCTTTTTGCTCGCGACAAAACCAATAGCATAATTTTCATTTAATTTCCCAACACTTCCGAAGTAAAAACGAGCAGGGAATTCTAGGATTGTATTGTAGTATCCAGAAATGGACTGAATATTTCAATCAAGTTTCATTAAAGTTAGCACTTGTCTAATTTACAGCGAACTGAGAATTACCACAAAGTCCTTGGTGCCTGGCTCTCATCGATCTAGCGGATATTTCACGTCATGCATTACCGTATTGGAGGAAGGACTCGTGTAGGTGATGTAATATATTGAATTGGAGGTGTTGGCAAGCATGTATGAAACGATACCCATATCAATTTCCTTCTCTCCCTCGCTGTCCGATAGAATAAAGGGCTTTCGCGTGCATACACAGCAATAAAATGCAGATGCTGCTGTGTGTCCTTTTTCACTCCACACACGCATTCTTTCCCCATACATATGTAAATAGACGTGAAGCGGAAGGGAAAGAACACAAAGTCATAGATAACTAGATCTGGTTCACCGGTAAAAGCTCTGAGGAGAAAAGAAAAGTGAGAAAGTGATGTGATGTGATGCGACATAACACCTCCTCCCGGCAATATTTTCCCTGTTCTCGGTAACACTACGTATGTGTGGCTTCATTTCCCAACCTTAAGGGAAATGTGGTAGCTAATATATCAGCATTATGCAAATAGCCCATCCTCACAGATATTTTGTATTCATTGTAATGCTGTTGTATGTACCTTGTAAAGTATGCATGAATCTCAAGAGTATAATGCAATCAGGTGCTGCTTCTTTATGTACTTCACTCACTCTCCTCACTATGCATACTGGGTGAGGTTTTGACTTGGCAAAAAAAGACAAGAGATCTCATTCTGTCTGTGTATGTGTGTAACTTTCACATCTTTCCATCTAAGCTAGGCGCTGGTGTGAAAGAGCTTCTTTACTTTTGTTCTAGCTACATGTAAGCATAGTTTAAGAGAACACAATCTATTTTATCCTCTACTGTTTGCATAGCTGGTAGAGGAGAGTCAAGTGAAATTTACCGAAATATAAGCAAGAGTAGAGGACGACCTTTCACTAATTCATGCCAGTGACAAAATTTTGCACTAGATTTACTCGTGAAAGCTGACACGACTCTTATGTACATATATTCATATCACTACTTGGGAATTTACTATAGCAGTGATATTCTAAAGTCCAAAACACACAAGCTGTGCTGCTAGTTAGTAACTGTACTCACATAAATGTAATGCCATTGGAGGATTGCACGCACGTATGTATTTATAAATTAGCACAGAGTTGTGATGCTTCAGTCCCTTTGTTCCAACACTTGGGAATTTTCTGTTCCTTTAACTTATGCCACTGTTCCACATTTATATTATTGGCTATTCTTTGCATGCATATAAATTCTATTGCTTTAAAAAACTATTTTAACGTTCTTTCGGTTTCACAGAGTCAGGTACGTAACACAGGAAAAGTAAAATGAGGTAAACAAGAGGTGAACACGGCATTGTAACTTACACACTCTCTCAATTTCACGGAAAATTTACAAGTGCGCTAAAATCATCTACACACAGGTTGTGAGTGGATGAACAGGAAATTTCGCATGGAGCAAATAAGAGCACACTTATAATTTATTATTGCATGACACCACCACACTACAGTTTCTATTTTTCGACGCATATTGCATATGCATGTAATCACTATAATGAAGCTTAAAGTAGCTGAAGTAATCCATAACATGACTCTCCTAGCCTAAAAGTGTGTTCAGTTTCATCGCAAATATGCAAATAAGCCGGTGTTTCCATTTCACAAACGATTTAAAACTGTCCAGCCACAGGGTTATTTAGCATATTGTACAGAAAACAGTTTGTTGCATTTGGTTGTTTGAAATGGAGGTAAATGATATAAGCAAAAATCGAAAAAAGTTGACAAACGAAGATCAAAAAGGGAAACGCTCACAAACAAAATGTGGCAGGTTATATTATAAAGTAGATATTTAAATGGATAGAGTTGTACATAAGTTGAACTAGCCTTGCTGAATCGAGGAACATCGGGATATGTAAACTCCCCTTCCAGATAAAATAGCACTTCCCTTCATAAAAATGCAACAAGACCATTCAAAATTCATAAAACTACACCATTTCCCCTGTAATCCTTCGACTTGAATATTGTAACGAACGAATCCCAGATTTCATTTCTGATTTTTCCCATTTCCCTGAAGAGCAAAGCACGCTAGGAAATTGTGGGACATGTGTAGGCTGAATTACTATTTTTTGTGTAAAGTCCCAAAAACTAACCTGACTAAATAAATGCGGTAAAAATTGTGACTGCAGAGCTTTCACCGATGCTAACGGCAATCTGTACTTTGCGTACTGACGAAAAGAGGGAAAACTCTTTTGCTGCACATTGTAACTGTGAATCACGGCGGGCTCTTTCATTTGTGTACTTTTGAGAACTGATACATAATGCATGCATCCACCAAAAAAGCTACGGTGTATATGGAGAACGCAATATCAATGAAGATCTGATCGCATGTCATTACATTTTGTATTACCCCAATGTGGGTTTTATAATGCCGCAAATATCACATATGTATGTAATACATGTGAAATAAATGTAAATAATCTACTTTTCCTATATGGAAATTCGAAAAGCAAACGGGACATTGAGAACAAAAATATATAACTTGAGCTACACGCTCTTCGTTATGGTAGTATTTGTGGTATCGCTTCCCGCACCAAATCCACACGGTATTCAAGATATGAAGAGAGAGAGCCAAAAAGAACAAAAACACAAGTAACTTTTCTTCTCTGAATTTGCCAACTTTATGTCTATAAACGGAGTACAAAGATAGGATTTTTGTGTAAAGAGGAAAACGAGTTGAATAAAGTGACTAACTTTGATTTTTGAATGAGCCCTGTTGTACAAGAAGCGAGGAGGAAGAGATGAAATATGAAATCCGCATCTGCCTGAAATACCGTAAGCACCTAACTCTTGTCTCGTTTTCCTTTCGCAAACTTTTACTTTTTCTATCATGATAATACAAAAGAGATACAATTCAGAGTCCATCTAAATATTATCCTATCCAGATTTTCCCTGGCCCTTGCGGCACCACTACTTTAGATGAAAAAAAAGGATGAAAAGTCGTGCGAGTGCTTTTGCATTTCATACGTAATATCATTCTCCTTCGACAAGTTATAGTTATATGCATAACAAAGTGATGCAAACAGAGAAAAGAGTATCAAACATCAGTAACCTGTTCATATGAAGAAAGTAAGTTTCTTTTTCCGGAACACCACATGTCCTCGGTTAACTACCTTTCGTTTTTCCTTCTCTTCCGCCAGAATTCCTACCATATGGTTAACAAGCCTACATATGCCAAACCTGAGGAGGATATACCTAACAGTGTACATATTATAAACATGGGATTTTTCACGGCTTCTTTTACTTTCCTCCTGCCCTAGTCTTCTTTTTTTGTATTTGTAATACTATTATGATGATGATCATCATCTGAGGCATTCATGCTGTGTCCTTTTCTATCCTTGATCATATATTCTCCACGTGATAAAATGATAATGCCACATATCCAGTTTCACTTGTAAACTCTTCCCAAAATTCCCATGCTTTTATTTTATAAAGCGATGCATGCACTTAAGTCCTATCTCCTGGAATGTAAGAACTTTCACAGTTTTCCTCTAGGTACGGGATACACTAATATCGAGAAGGGATCATGTTTCACATACATCTCTTGCGTTGCTGTGTAGTTCCATCGTAGTGATTTGTGAGAGTTTTTCTACCTGAAGCGTTCACGTTCACGGATGTAATGTAGGTTATTCATTGCATACGCAGAAATTTTGGGGGTAAATAGCATTTTCGTTAGGATTCATTTCTGAATAATGTATGTAGCTGTCCAATCATTCAAAATCTTTGGAAAGTTAATCCAATATATATATGAAGTGTAGTTATAGATGAAACTTGCTCTTCCAGTCTTCCAATAACAAAAATTATTCTCCTAGTATACAATTTGAGTGTTTACATAGGTACATATGTAGAAGTGCTAACCCTACATGTGTAACCTACATATTTAATGTCCTACTGCTCAATCAGTTTAGGGCAATTCTTCTCCAACCTTTTAACTCTAGTGATAATAGTAAATTCTATGGAAAGAAATGTTAGCTGATTGTAAGTTCAGTCATGAATCTGTGCTTTCTCCTACCACAGTCGTACATGCTTTTTTTGTTCAAATGACGTAAAGTGCTTTTAAACAATTGAGAGAGTAAGTTAAAAAGGGAAGTACAATTGTTAGCTGATTGTAAGTTCAGTCATGAATCTGTGCTTTCTCCTACCACAGTCGTACATGCTTTTTTTGTTCAAATGACGTAAAGTGCTTTTAAACAATTGAGAGAGTAAGGTAAAAAGGGAAGTACAATATGAGCAAAATTATGTCCCCTTTCGTCAATGTTTCTACATTTTGATGTAAAAAGAAGGAAAAAGTTGTACACTTGTTATGCAAGCACACACTCACGCACACAGTGTTATGCCTTGGGTAACAAACATTAAAATTTTGAAACATTGATTCACACAGTTTATACATACATAATGTATGTGAAGTCATTGTTATAATGATTTCCCTCTGCTGTTCCCACATCCCTACTTTCTCCCTTGTCATTGCAGGGCTGAACTGGATTTTATACAAAAGATTGAAAATAGCAGGGAGCGTGAGAGAATGAAAATTGGATGATGGTAATGTACACATTTACAATGCTATTTTTCCTGTTACTGCAGTGCAGGTAGTACACACTTGATGGAGAATGTAGTTTGTGTGACACAAAAGGAAGGAAGGATGTGCACTGAAACAACAAAAGCCTTAACTGAGCCAAAACTTGCTAAGCCTACGCTCCCAGCGAAACACATGGTAAGCAAGTAAAGTGGCTACGAAGAATGCATCACATCAACTTTTCATTTGTCACCCAAAAATAGGGAAACTGCCTACTCGTGTTTGTTACTCTACCACCACTTCCTTTATTGTGAATCACCTTTCCCTGTTGTAAAGAAAACACAATGTTGCACGATTTTCCTGTACGGCAGCTCCTAACAGAAAAAAGGGAGTGTTTCTTCTTTTATGAACTTCACACTTACACCCACGAAAATGCTCATCGAATTTAGAAGTCTCAAGTGTACAACGTCTATTCAAATGGTGAATGGTGTGACTATTTGATACAGATACACTATCTATTGTTATTGACATTACGTAATGTGTGTAGTTTCACATCTGCTGATATTCATCCCAATATTTGAAAGTACTTCTTTGGGGAAGGAAATATTTGAACCATCCCAAGTTCTTTGTAGAAAAGTAGCAATAGGTGTGGCTTCTTTTTTCTATTATTACACAAATGTTTCCAAAATGCTTCATTCAATGCGGGGGTTATATCTCCAATAAGCATTAATTGTACCACATCCAATATCTTATGTTACGTATGCAGACGTTTAAGACCTATCCGGTCAATAGGGGGGGGTGAAAGATATTTGGCTGAAAATTTGTTCTCAGGTGCACTTTAATATGAGTAAAAAGAATCCGATGAAATATTTTCCATTTCTGCCCCCAAGTG
>JAHZNA010000682.1:0-10944 GCA_027743935.1 Sinodicranocentrus sp. ZH6 | reverse complement strand
TGATATTACTTGAAAACCCAATTATAACTATAAAAAAGTCTGGGAAAAGCAACCCGTTTTTGGGGTACATATATGCTGTCAACATCATATTCAGCTTCCTGTAAGTTGATTGCATTCCCTTAGAAATGAGATGGTGGGGTTGATGTGGGATTTTTTGAAAGCTTTAAGCATTGCTACTGCGACATACCATATCTTTCTGCAAAAAAGCCACACATGGAAAAGTATGCCTATTCAACTAGTATAAATAAAACTTTGTGAAATCACTTCTTCTCAGAGTGGAAAAGTGTGACGGGTAAACACTAGGTATCATGATGACTTACCTAAAAGACGTTTCCAAGTTATCCACGAGTTTCCTCTTAGATTTATGGTCACATTCAACTCGCCCCTTCCGCTGGTTTCTGTATCCGGGCGACTACGTTTTGAGCCTTATGGTGGGAAACCCTAAATCTAAAAATATGTCACAGTTCCACCCTTACTTTCTTTTTATATCCCCTGTCGATTGTCGGCATAAAAAGTTGCAGATTTATTATATGTCGATTTTTTTCAACTTCCTTTTTCTTTAAAGTGTTTTCGTGAAATGCAAGAAAATGAGAAATCCTCTTTTCCCACAAAACCACAAAGAAAGCCAGTGTGCCCCCTCAAAAATGACGTTACTCGACTCTCACTTCAGAGATCAAAATGGGTGACCTCATTTTCTAATCCTGCCTTTGTACTTGTGAGAAGTTAAGCAAGCGCCACAAAGTATTCGCCACTTGGTGTAGCCAGCTTAAAAAGGATGTAATCGGAGACAAGGATGAGTGATTAAGATAAATTGCTCATGAAATAATCCTCAAGGCTTGGGTCTAGTTTTGCCTCTTATTTATAATAAAGATATGGCATTGATGAAGGTTTATTCAAAAACTTAAGGACGAGCTTTCTTCTTATATTTACAAGTACACACATTTATAACATATATTTTACACAGTACACTTACTCAACTAGACACATATATATATTATATATATACTCAAAACATTGTTGTGCACACAATAATAAGGTCGTAATACTTGTTGGTAGATAGAACGCTTATTAGCTACGAATAACCCCAATAACGTGAAAGAACACAAAAAGAACTAGCACAACGTCAATAAATAACAACAACGCTTGTACTCTAGAAAAGTAAATTAAAAACTTTTTTCCCCAAAAATTCATACGCCCATCTCAACAACGTTTCACGGGATCTGATAGGATGCCCCGTTTTGAAAGAAACTACCCGCTGTGCAATGCACAAAATAGGATGTGACGACAGACACTTTCACTTGGTTTTGTCAGAACCCCAATTCAAGTAGTGAATCTCTTGTCCTGATCATTAATCAAAGAGGATTTCCAACCTCTTCCAATATAATATCCCACAGCAGAGAGAAACACAATTAGATTGAGTGTTAAAGTGTACAACGTGTAAAATCCAAGATAGCTAAATAAGCCTATGGCATTCTCCTCTAGTTTTAAAATATTAATCTAATTATTTCTCTCACTTATTCAGGATTTGAGAGATAACTAAGAAATATTAGCTTCGCTGGTTTACCTATGTACAAAACATTTACGTTACATTTACGACTGGAAAAATCCTCCCGCAAGATGTACATATTTATTACACGTTTTACCTATATCGTCACTTGTCAATTTATCGATATGCTTAGCGAGAATTTACTGTGGTAAAGAGGAAATATGCAGAGAGGAGTAAGTGTAGGAGTACATTTTAACCAGGAATATTTTGGTATACAACCTTTTGAGTTTTTGATTTACATGAAAAAGTATTTCTTAAAATCATTTATATTTACATTCTACCACAGATTTAAAGACGAGTAGGTCATCAGATGTTGAGATTTGAAGACTCCAGACTTCTAGAGAATGCTAATGTAACACTTTAACTTGATTTTTTTTGTTTACTCACTGGCAACAATAAAGTATTTGAATAGATGAACACAAAGAGGTAGTTGATCAAGTAACACCACAAAAACAGGAAATGAATGAAGAGGAGATATTTTTTGTATTAGCTAGAGGAACTAGACGAAGACAACGGGAACTAGACTATTACAGAGCTACATACACACACCTTATCAAACTGGAACATGAATAATACTTCATTATAAAGTAACAATGAGAACGTATATCTATAAATGTACTGTTTTAAGGTAAATTCTATTTGAACAATGAATCTTGTTGAGGTAGAGCATGCATTAGATGTAACTAATACTAATGTATTTAACAAGAAATCCTATACGTAAAAATATGTACAAGGACGAAAAACTAACAGTTTTTTTTTTGTTTTCTAGATTTAGCAATTTTTGTAACTTTACAAATTAACAATAGATTATTCTAAGAACAGTCGGCAATATCAGCATTAATCTGTTTCTGAGTATATAAAGTGGTTACCGTTACCGCGTATATATATGTCACGTATTCCACTACAACACCTGCTTTTCGGCTAGGAATTTTTATTAAATTTCATTTTTGATTTGATTACTTTTCTTATTTTGATATAATTTTTGTTTGCTGTTTTTTTTCTTCTCTCCACAAGTAGATTATAATACTTCGATCTATATTATATACGTATGTAAATAAATATTCTGTTCAATTTCAATTTCTTATTCGCAGACAAGACTGTAATTTCCTATATATAACATTTTTTTGAGATGATGAACATCTTGAGAATATCTTTTGTAGAGAATCCATTCCGCATACGGATTTTTTTCTGGGTCAGTTAATGAATTTGTAAGTTCAATACGTAGAAACGTGTATGTATGTATGCACACTTTTTTTTAAAAGCATTATCAGGATGGTACAAACAAATTTTACAAAAGTTATATACTTACATGTTTTATATACGCCAGTTTAATTTGTGTGACTTGTCTCAGAGTACATTGGTAATGATATGAATGGATAAATATATCTGGAAAGAAGATTGCGAGATCAGATGCGACTTTCTCTAGCTGCGGAGGAAACAACATGATTCGACGATGTGAGGATTGACGGTCGGTGATGATTGTGATTCCTATGAAGCTCTCCATCCTGTAAAGAAAGAAAAAGGAACAAGATCAAGATAAAAGAATGCAATGCCAAATGAGATTCCAGTCGAAAGGTTTTTCTTTGGTAAGGAGCAGTGACACGAAATGATTCTCAAATATATTTGCGTTTGAAGAGAGTTCTCTCGAAACACTGCAGCACAACAAAATTACTTTGGAGTCAATTTTCTGAAACATTTGATACTATGCAGATGCAATTTATGCATTTTTTCTGGGAAGTGGCAAAGAAGATGTCTTTTGTGCGAAAGTGAATATCTGAATTCTCCATTTAAGAGAATATTTATAGGAATTTTCTAAGCATGCTGCCAACTTTGACCTAATATATTCTATTATGGTGCAATGAGGAAGAAGCTGTCACATGTAAGTAAATTGCATTTCTAAATAAGGGTTTCATTTCACTTCAGCTTTGTTTTGTTGGTTAAAACGATTTCTTTTTTAAGGAGCTAAATAGATGCTTTGTCTACGAGTTTTGTGCAACGACCATTGGAGCCGTAACGAGTTTTTGTTCCCAATAAAAAGTTACGTGAAACTAAACAAACTTTCTTTATTTGACAAAATACTTGATGATAAACTAAATTGAAATATAGCAGCAATCAGCAATGCATTTGTACATATGAATTGTGGAAAATATTTTGCAAACTCAGCAAGAAATCATGATGACACAAGCAAGCTGTTTCATATTTATGAGCGTAAACCAATTCCAATCTCAATATCGTTGTGATTGTGATCAATCATCGATTAATTCATTATACTGCTTAGCGTAGCATATTTTTATGTCGATCTAGACTAACAAGCTTTTGTAAAGTTCGTTGTAGCCGGCATTAATAACCACTGACAAAATATCAAACAATACGTTATCCATAAAGAAAACTCTTATGACATTCATATTAAACAACCGGTCCAATAGTTGCCAGAATTTTTACATGTACCCATCCCCACAAAATGTGATTTCGATCGGCTTATACTAAAATTGTTGAATTGGATTTAAACGAAACATACCAACTATCAAATTTATCCTATCACATTATTAATTTGAAAAATCAACATATTATAAAACCACTTTGATATCCAACATAAGATTTTCCATCATGTCTAATTTTGTTCCGGTCGCAAAATATATTTCCATTTAACGCAATAGCAAACATTGTCGTACGTATTATTATTTTACAGCATTTACATAAGTAATGGAATTTTTACAAGAGTAAATGTTACCCTCTTGATGTATCCTTCTGAAAGGAAGGAAGTAATAAAATGTTGAAAACAGAAAATGAAAAAGGAAGGCGTAGTGAAAACAAGGGGAAAAGGTTGCTTCTATGAATTTTATTGTTGCACCACAAAAAACGACCTATCACCAGTAACCACCTATTTGAACCAGCCCTTCAGCTCTCTGTCCCATGCAGAGTGCGTAGCGGTAGCACGTGAAATTTTAAAAGTCTACATAAGAAATAATAATACAATGCTTTTTTCTCCCAGCACCCATCCATCCTTTTACTCTTTTGTTCCAAGTTTAGTTGGTAAGTTTGCTTATGTTATCACCATTCTATTATCATCACATCTCCCATAGCCGAGTATCAAAATTATCGGTATAAATACAACGCTCAGTTTTTCATTCTTTTTTCCGGACATTTTGCGCTGTTCTTCCGACCTTGATATTATCTTTTTACCATGCTCGGTCATATACCCTTCTATCATATCATATAGTATGTTTCTTCCTTAACTGAAAAATTTAAGCAGTATCTGGATATTATTCAGAAAGCCTTTGTATATTACACAATAAGGTTTTTATTGTACTTCAACTTGTAACAATGTAGAGAAGCACATATATAGCACATCTCATCAACTATGAAAGCTATCAAGAGAGAGCTATACGAGGGAATTTCACAAGAGAGAACTCTGCAGGAGCATATCTACTTATGCATCACTATTATATTATTCTTCATGTTGTTATGATCTCCCCTTTACTCTTAACATGTATACATATTACAGCGATCCTACATTCAATATAACCCTAATATTGTAAAGTACATATCCTTCTTGTTCGCTAAACATGCCTAGATTCTACTTATCAACTGTGTAATCAAATTTTAATTTTTCATTACTTTCCCCACTTTCCCTTTATCACATCTCTCTCACTTCTTTTCCAACCAACTTCCTCTCCCTCACATGCCTACTCTCATTTCTCCGTCTTTTCTCTCCCCTATTCAATAATTTCTTATCCGAGCACAACGACAATGGGAAATGGGTATATTCTCATCTCTAAACATTTCCCAAAATAGCGAGTGAGCAGAGAAACCCTGCCATCAAAGTGTCTACATTTTTCCCTATAATAGGGGCTTGAAAGCTGTCTCGTACACATTGTGAGTCACTCCTTTTGGGGCTAAAATCACTATCCTTATTTTCAGTGTCTACACCTGTACCTAAACTACGGGTAGAGGATTGGTACACATTACTAGTGTGTGTGTCCGTGTTGCATGCATATGTAATGGGAATGTGTGGTTTCTCCATGAAAGGCACATACATTTCTGAGTAGACACTCTTAAGGAGAAGAATGAGAAACTGAGGCAATTTATAATTATTGGTGCTTGCTTTTACCTCTACTTGAGAAAGAGAAGGATGCTTGAGGGGAAACATGAAGGGGTTGGTTAAGTGCGCTTGTGGCAGTTCTCTCTCCTGTTCATGAATCAACGCTTCACAATACCACACCACAAGGTTCGCTACGCACGAGACGAAAACACCCGGTGGTGCTGGTGGTGGTGGATAGGCACAATGTAAAAATGAAGTCATATGATGGGAGGAAAATGAGGAGAGGAACGTGTGTACCCAAGAAAATACACTTTCTTTGTCTTTTTACTACATCACGGCGTGGCCACAAACACACGATGAGCTACCGAATTTTTTATTCGAAATGGGACCTTGGGATGCCTGTAGGGATTCTCTTTTCTAGAAACTGGAGTAGGAGTGTATTTCAAAATTCATTAAACCACATTTTCAATTTCATACCGTTTTCTTTACAAAAAAAGATAATGCATCATGTATCACACGAGGTAGACTACTATGAGTGACTAGTGAGCTGCTTTTGATGAGAAAACAGTGCTCAATTTATCTTCATACAGTTTATACATGTGTGCCCTAACATAAACTTGTGTGCGAAAGGGAACAGAAGAATTTTAAGCTGGCACTTGATGAATTTTTTCACTTTCGGCAAAATGTTCTTTATATATTAACCGGAACGCTAGGAATGGCTTGATAAAGGGCGGCATCTAATATTTTATATAACTATAAAATGTATGTATATATCATATTTATAACAATCTTCTCTCTTCCTCTCTTTGACGCAAGTTACATTTCTCTACAATATTAAAAAAATGTTTGCTGGCTTCTTTCTGGGAAACCGGTAATTGCACAGAATATTTCATTAAATGGGAGAAGCTTAAAAGCATGGAGGAAAGTTTAAGTAATTAGTAATTAGTACACTTTAGGCATAGCATGAATATAAGCTGGAGATGCTGCCTTGAATTCTATTTTTGAAGCCACATTCCCTCCTCCTTCCTTTTACTATTTTTGCTACTTTTTTCTTAAAATTTTTTAACGAGGGTTACCTTTACCCAACAAACCGTATGAAACCAGGAGGTTGAACTAATCACTGTGTAGGCTTTTGACGTAACATAACATAACTTTGATAATTGACGTCTAGTGAAGCCCACCTACTTCCGTGAATATACGTGTGAGAAACATGCGCTACCTTTGGTAAATATCAGAGAGAGAGAGAGAGATAAAAAGAGAATTTAACAGAGAGGAAAAGAGAGAAGTAAAAAAAACATCATTAGCTCTCATTTTCCAAACTTGTAATTTGTAGTTTACAATTACAAGCCATCATATAGACAAGTTGGCACCCTCTGAGCAACGGCTCACACCCTCAAAGAAAAACACTTTTTCACGTGGCTAAATTGATTTAGCCTTGAGGAACAAAGTATAAATTTGGGTTTGATGTTGAGCATGAATACAAGACAAAAAACTTTGTGATTTAACAACATACCAACTTCAAAAGGTCGCTTTTCGAAACATTGAGGTGAGTACCGTAGCTATCCTTTTAAATTTTATTTTTAACTATAGATTTAACAGAAGTTTTTAAAATCTGAAAGCATACGAATTTCAATAAAAACCTGCCAAAGAATTGCTTGTGGAACGTATATTATTGCTGCAAACACAATACATTCGAAGTCAAATTAACGTGCTGCAACGCATATACATATCAGAAAGGGAAATGGCCAGATTGAGAAAACCCTTAACGCTCCAGCATCACTGCTCATTTTACTGGAGTTGGGTTCACGTAGCGGCTTCATTAGCAAGATATCAGATGAGGTTCGGCGCCAACGTATATACAAGAGTAGAACTTTGAATGAGTGAGCCGCACTTTAGCCGCAAGCCACAAGATACAGCCGTTTCCTCTCCCATACGTATATGACTAATAGGGAAATACGTGATAGCAGGGGTGAATAAGGAGCCGGCGTTAACAGTGAAATATTATAGATTGGTGGAAATGATGCACGTGGTGGTCGGAACACAACCACCAACAAAAACAGGAAAAGATTGACTGGCTGATGAGATAAGAAATGAAGATAATTAATTACCGGTGTTTCAGCTAGAGTGAGGGCAACCGTCTCCCCGTTGTTTTTCACCTCTAGATCCTTTTTCCTTCTCCTCGCCGGTGGTGTCTTGTGAATTCTGATGAACCCTCGGATCCCACCAGATCGATCTGCAATAACAAGCCATACGCACGTATGTACTTACAGGAGCGAATAAATCATGCAAACGCAAGTTACAAACTAGTGGGGCACAGACAAACTAATATAGTGTTCGAGCCTCGCATTTGTTTACTATTTTTTGCATATTTTTTGGGCGATTTGGCAAAGCGTTCCAATGAATATTAATTAGATTATTCCAAAGAGTTGCATGATAAAAAGAGCAAAAACTCGTATGCATAATATTTAAAATCTCCTAAAATGACTTTGACGCCGTTTAATATTTTTTCAATATTTTTTTGATCGAAACTAAGCGAAGATTATCCACTGTGGTGCTGTGTGTTATCACGAATGAATGATGAGAATTATAAATTTAAAAATTTAACAGATTTACAATTTTTAAACATGTGGAAATATTAAATAAACTTAAAAGGTAATGGAATCCATAGTGTCTGAATGTCCATGCCATCGTTCCTATTCATTTTATTTCTTGTCTTTCTAATAAGAATGCAAATAATTGCTTAAATTTTATAATATTTTAGAAATGCTTACAATAAAGTCTTGAAGAGTGACGGACTAACTACATACCTGATTTATTCGGAACAACATCCGGGTTCCCAATGTCCTCTACACTACTCTGATCTATTTTGGTAAGGGCGGTGTCCCCAGTCTGAAAATTATTTGAATTTTCACTATCCCTCTTGTGAGCTTTTACAACTGGAGGTTTTCTTCGCCTTGATCGTTTCCAAACTGCGATAAATGCGACAATCAAGAACACAATGAGCACAGCGAAGCAACCTATTATAACAGCGTACAAAGGGTTCAGTTCCATATCTCCTTCAGTTGTTTGACCTGTAAATAGAGAAGAAACATGTATATCACACAACAATGCTCTAAGCATTCTTTCCATCTTAACAAAAGGAGATCATGACAAAGGTGCATATCAATTACTCCCAGCGATGACAACTTCCTTGAAAGACTTGTCGTCATAATAGACAAAGACGTGATAATACTTTTCAATTCTTGGAATGCACATCTTTGCAAATGTGGAGATGAGTTGAGGGAAAAAAATACCAACACAAAAGCTCTTATTTTTTTCCCAAAAAATTACTAAAACATTCCATTCACCAGCTCATTCTTTATCTGAAAGATTAGAAGCTCGATTTCATACACGAAAGAGTTTTCACTTTGTTCTCTAAAGATATTGTGTGGAATATGTCATGCTGATCCAAAAGGCCACATTGAGAGAGAAAGTAGAGTACAAATTATATAATAAAGCTCACGCCGCTTAGACAATGAACCTAAACACGACACCAGGTTCCATCCCCTCTACTGAAAATGAGGGCATCTGAGAAAAAACAAAATAGAGGAAATTCTCATTGCGCTAAAAGCATCACAACAATTGTGCACTTGCGAAAAACACTGAGACCAGATGTTGAGCACAATAACGCATGTATGTGATGTGGTGAAAAAGGAAATGAGTAGAGTACTTTGTACTTTGTAGTGAATAGGCACACACACACTTATGACTACATTTTCTTATTGTGATACTAAAGGAGTAAGCATGTGAGGAAAATTCTTTGGCTCATTGAGTTTTATGAAAGTAGAGCACTTCATCTCAAGTGACCGAAACTGGGAAATGGAAAGTAAAACTTGGATAAGAACAGGAAAAGACGATAGAGAAAATAAGAGAAAGAGGAAGAATGTCTTCAAGTGAGTTGATTTGATGCTGGTCCCGTCTGCTTTTCCTCCTTCAACTTCATTGCATCCCTTTGTTCCTTGTATGCCACTGCTGTTTGCTTAATGTTTTAGCATTACGTGGAACAAGGTATAAACAATCTACACACATCTGGAGACGGATGTAGTCGGTGGCGTGGTGTGGTTTTCCGTTAGATTGCAGAAATGCACGGACGGAGTGCAATTTGAAAACAAGCAGTCATCAACTCAATAGCACGCCATTTCATCACTCTGATACTCACAGCATAGACTCGTTTGTTTTAAATATTTAGACTTTCATTGAAAGTCGTTGTGCCTCCTGGGGTTCCCTTTGGTTGCATGTTTGCAGTTGACAACATGGAAAAATTGAGATGTGAACAGGAAAATCAATTTCAACTCGTACATGGCTATGTACACATGTGGCGTTTTATTCTTGGGAGAATGGGAAAAGGTGGAATAAGGAATACTGTGCATGAAGCTTGAGTTCCAAGAGTGGAAACTTATTTAAGTTCCTGTCTCGGGACTTACCTTGGAAGAAGCATTTAGTTTAATTTTCTTTGCAGTGAAGTCAACGACTTCGAGAACAAAGTGCTGTGGAAGTCCTCCATCGAAGCCTTCAACACAAGCGATATTCAGCGAGTCTTCAGTATGATTAAAAATTGTACAATTCCTTGGAGGGAAAGGTCGTCCGGCGGAGATTATTTGGAAAACGCAAGGTCCATCCATTCCTTTACCGACTGCATTTGAACCCCAGCAAGCAAGAGTTCCATAGTCCATTTCATTAATTGGTGTGTAATTGAGCACACTTTGAGTCCCCTTGTAAGTAAAACGGGAGCGGGGAACGTGGATCACTTCTACACCAGAGTTGTTGAATGTCCAGTGGAATTCCACTTTGGGAGGGTCTGCAGCCATTTCACAGATTACTTGCACCGTCTCCTTCTTCATTGCTCCAATCAACCCTTCTGTGTTTGATTTGCAAGTTGGCACATCTACAAATTAAGAAATAGTGGGGAAACATGATTACATTGTGCATTTGGGAATGGGCAAAAATTAGTATGCGTTTTTTTGCAGAGATACAATTTCAACTTGATCTGTAAATTATAGAGCTGGAGGTAGATAGATCATAAGATCATTGTCCATTGTCATTGTTTGAGATCATCGTTGTTACAATTACCTCGTGGTGATTTTGTTGCTGCGTTTTAATGCATTATAAGGAGTTATATACAATCCACTATGCTATGCCTTATATTTATACTGAGATTCTTAATCCTTACAGTAATTTAAACTTGGGTAAACGATATACAACCTTAACGATTTTAATTTTTTAAATATTAAAATAGCTGGCACTGAACTCGCGCGCTTTGATTTAAGTATAAATAGCAAATAATTCTATCTCTCGTAGTTTGCTCAACTTTTGATTA
>JAHZNA010000681.1:0-13072 GCA_027743935.1 Sinodicranocentrus sp. ZH6 | reverse complement strand
ATTATGAAATAATGCTTTAAATGAAGCGTCCGGTGGGATTGCTCCAGTCATTTAGACCTAATTATCAGTTGTGCGATTAGCGCACAACAGGCTTTCTAGTCATATATATCTCTCTCCAGCACAGCACCCTTTTTAATTACAAGAATGTAAACTACTCCGTGTTGTATTGCTATAGTGATCGATCACATCTTGTGGTGATCAAAGCCTACCAATATGAGATTTCTTTCCAAAGGCATACAATCAATGAATCGGAAATCGGAATCATGTAATTTTAAACATTTAATGAACATACTTCACACTAAAATAACTATCCCCTCTTGCTTCTTCTCTTTCATCGTTTCTGTTGTTAAATATCGTAGCCATCGTCACCAAGAAGCTCATTGTGACAAATTATTCTTGCTCAATTTTTTGCTCTTGTTTATATTTTGGAGCGGGGCGATGATATACAGAGGCAAGCTCGAAAATCGGCTTTAGCTTTCCTCCCAATTTCTATTGATAGAACACAGTCATAATTTTTATCTCGGTGAATGGATTTGAGACAAACGACTTCTTCTTATTAAATTTTCTTTATCCGTAATAAATGCAAACAGCTACACAATACAGTTGACAGTTAACTATATCACCTTATTTTGACAACGAGAATTATTTCATCTGCTTCAAAATGAAAGCAATTTTCCATTCCTGGCAAGACAAAAATCCTCTTTCTGGTGGCAGGGAACTATCAATATTTACTTTTCGAACTAATATTGAAGGGATTCAGATATTCCCAACTGAACAAACTCCGAACGCTTTGAAGGACTCTAGAATAATTCAAGCTGTTCTTAATAACCATCCAGGTTGGGAAAAGGGGTAAGCGAATACTGAGATATATATGCATTGACAGTAGGATAACTGAAAAGGGAAGCATTTAGAACCGCTGATCGGTTGACGTATTTTTTTCTATCAAGAACACAATTGGATGTCGACGTAAACATCAATCCAGTTATGAACACTGCTCAAGTGAAACTTCAAGGAAGTATTATTGGTCAGCTTGTGGAAATTTTCAAGGATGACTTGAAGTTCCAGTTGTCATTCAGATGGTGTTTTAAAAATAAAAGGGAGACAATTATTACGAGTGGTAATTTATATCAACATTATCTATAAAACTATTTATCAAGATCTACTGTACTACGTACTGAAAATGTTTTCTGATAAAATCCCCTTTTTACCATTTCCGTTAAAAAGAAATGTCATTGCAAAACAGATCCCTGCAAGGGCTGGAAGGTTGGATTTGGAGGACAACCACCAACAAAAGGTTGACGAACCCCCAATTTTGTGAAGATGAGAAAGCGACATTGACTCCAGGTTTTCTTGACATTATGAAAACCGACTTTGCCCGTTGGATGCTCATCATTGCTTATATTACTATCCCTATGGATGTTTCTATTTGCGAGGAGGATTTTGGAGGAATGAAGCAAGTGATGGGGAGGATGTTGCAAGAGAAAATTCAAGCAGATACTACTCTCTTGTCGAAGGATGGAGTGGAAGTTAAATGTCATCGAGCTATTATTGCAGGTTGGACAATTGCAGATTTGAAAAAAACAAACATGAAACAATAACTAATTGGTGAAATATTTTAGCTCATAGTTCAGTTTTTGCTGCTATGATGTCGACCGATATGAGGGAGGCGAGGACTGGCGTGATTCAGACGAAAATGGATGAGCGGAGTTTGAATGCATTTATTTTGTATTTATACACCCGAGAACTTTTCCTTCCGTTGAGGGAGCTTAAAGTTACCATGGATTTATTGGAAGCTGGACATTTATATGATATTGAGGTTATGGAGGAAAAAATGAAAACGATTTTGATGACTACAAAGAATAAGATGTTTACCGCGGATGATGTCGTCCAGTTTTATGTTTTTGTGAGGAATTTCGAAACTTGGGGTGACCTGAACGACAAAGCAATGGAATTAATTGTGTTGTAAGAAGGTTTATTACATTTCAGAATTAAATTTTAACGAAATGATTGCTAATAAAAGTTATTTTTTGGTTAGGAATAAATGCAAACTGAAGCGTTCTAAGGAATACAAAAAATTACTTAAGGATCCTTCGTCTACTGCAATTGCAATTGTGAAGGAAATTCAGGCCAAAGAATATCCATATCCTATTAGAATTGTGAATGGTAACATATATAGACGTATTGGATGGTATAAATGATTCCGTTTTAAGACACACACACAGGTTTAAATATTTTGAAAAACGATTATATGGTTTGCTTATAAAATATTCATTTGAAAAAAAATAGTTGAACAAGTACTTTTGATCAAGTCTGAATTAGTTAAAGAGAACAAAAAAGTTCGAAGGTTTCAATTATGTCAATTATTTTTAATACATGATTGTATACATCATGTAATATAATTATTGAGAAAGCATATATGGTTGCAGTTGAGTTGTGTCAAGTGAATAAATCTTAAATTTCCACGAATGTACCAATCCATGAATATAAAGTTAAACTCTCAACTCAACACCTATTTGTTTTCCGCCTAATCTGTTGAATCGTTATAACGGTAACAATTAACTGCACCATACCCTGTAATATATCTTTCGAAAGCTTCAATACATGTTATCGCCAATCGTCTCGACTTTGGTTGTAGTTTTGGAACATACCAAAACTCCGCCTATTCCTAATTCTACAAGAAATAAAATTACAGCAAACCCGCAAGGCCACAAGCAGTCGAGGATAAAATCCATACTGCTTTCAATGAGCTAAATCCAATTTGTTGCACCCCCTCCAACAACACAACTCCTTTGAGAAATACATCTTGCCTGAGAGCAAAGGATAAAACATTCCAGCTCTTATGATAGCCCCCAGCAACGTCTATTTTCTTTAGATAATTACTTAACCACAATAACCACATAGCATTCTGAATCTTTTTCATATTTTGCACGATTCCTGCTTCAACAATGCACTTAATGTGCTTATCAAATAATTTTGCGTAAAGCACACGACGATCCTCAAAATACCATAAATAAAATCTACAAATACAAATGGCTTCGCATTCTCATATATTTTTCTCCTCCCAAATAAGTATAAGAGGAAATAATTCGAAATCGATGCCGTCGTTCCAATTAAATCTGAAGAAGCATAACATTGTTTGTAAAATAAGTATAGTTTAGTTACCCTCACATGGCTACATTAATTAGGTTTAAATACGTCAAGTTATGTACAAGCTGTTTGAAGAAAAATATAGACCACACATTGATAAGTTTTTATGACAAAATTAACAAATAATTTATTTTAAAGACTATAATTGTTTGTCGGTCAACAGTGCCGGACTCCGTCTTGTCTTGCTCTGGAAGCAAAACTGGACTGGACTGAAATAGGAGTGTCATCTTTGAAACTAATTAGGAATAAAATATTTTGTTGTTTCAAGACAGAACATGGCATGCTACCTAAAAGTTATTGCCTTTGAAGACAATGCAAAATTGTTTATTCGGCAAGAGAAGTTTATTAGCTCGTGCGTAACCTGAGAAGTGCATTACCAGCCAGAACATTATCAGTGTCACTACATGCAACAAAGCAACCCATAAATAAATGATTTCCTCAGTTTCAATTTAGTTAGAAAGATTTTATGATGGAATTTTAAACTCTGTTTATACTGTGAGTGGCAGTGTTTTTTTAGAAAGATTTTATAGTTTTTGAGGAATCCTAAATCCTATATTTCAAATTATTTTAGTAACAGGGGGTTCAAGTGGTAAATGCTGATTATTAATAGCCTAAATTACATTACAAGCATAGTAATTTATAAATCCCAATATTATGTTCTCAATTTAAATCTTTATGTACGCTATGCTATGCATTGTCCATCTACTTATTTATCTATCTACAACTACCTTTGTTACTGATGCTCTTCCTAGTAATGTTCTTTCGCATTAAAAACAAGGTTCACCCTAATATTCTATTTAGGTAATTGTACCTTACTTTTCCCTCGTTACTGATGCTCTTCTTAGTAATGTTCTTTCACATTAAAAACAAGGTTCACCCTTATATTCTATTTAGGTAATTGTACCTTACTTTTCACTCAACATGGATATAGACCACATAGTCCTTAGACATTGCAATTGCAAGGTATATCGTTGTACAAGTACCAACTCAATACTTCGTCGTGTTATTGCAAAAAACTGTTTTCAGCTTACGTACGTACTAGATGCATCAGCATAAGTAAATAAACGATTAAGGATAATAGGAAGAAGTTTCGCTGAAAATATTCTTTAAGAATGCCGAAGAATGATATAGTACACGCTACATGTCAATTTTGGACACCCAGGACCTTATTCGGGACCTGAAGGACTTTTCAGCTTTGACATTAGTAAAAAAGTCGATTCTTCATAAAAAGTGCTGAAGAATGATATATTACACGCTATATGGGAAATTTTAGTAGTTAGAACCTAGTTATGCAGGACCTGCAGGATCTTATCGATTTGGGTCAAGCAATATCAAAGTAGCTATTAACTAGAGGTATCGATTAATTGAAACAGAATTCGAACAAATCAATTCGTTTAGGCAAAGTTCGTTTAGCAGTTCAATTAAAATGCCACTTTTGAAATCGAAACCCCTTCAGGACTTGAGGGACCTGACCAATTTGGCTCATGAGCAATACCCGAATACATATTGACCATAGGTATTGATTAGTTAAAACTGAATTGATTTTGAAAATGTCAATCCGTTCAACCTAGGGAGCAGACTATTTGAAATGCAAGTTTTGAAACTGAAACCCCCTTCAGGACTTGAAGGACCTGACAAAGTTGACTCATGAGCACTAGTAGAGTAGCTATTTGGCATATGTATTGATTAATCGAAACAGAATTCGAATATATGAAAACATTCAACTGTTTGAAATGTTCGGCCGGAAGCCGGAAGCCTGACTAAAACTAATAAGATTCTTCAAATATCTTCGATATATCCAGCGAAACTTAATAACACATAAAGAGAGGTACAAATCGTCGCTTTTTAATTTTGTAGAGTGTTTTTTTCCAAATGAATGGATTTGAAATGGATAAACATCTTTGTATTATTCCGTGATATTGTATTTGAACATACCTCTTCTTCATCATCGATTATCACGATATCATTCGACTATATTCGACGTCGAAAAACAAGATGCTTCAATAACAATCTAGGACAGAAGAGCCGCACCCATCAAACCGAAAGCAGCTTGAATGCACAAACGTCTTGTCAAATACATAACCCGTTTTAAAATTTTGATTTTTTTTGGCTCAAGTAAAATAATTCGATCATTATTCTACAGATAATTCTCCATTTCTACTTGAAACAAATACTTGTTCCTGTAAAGTGATCGTGTTAGTTTAATCGGTATTGCTTTGATGGGAAAACAAAGCATGTGCTTGTATTCAATACAAATAAAACTCAAAATATAAACTGAACTATTCTATCAAGTATAAAGTTTACACATACACCATACACCTATACCGAAACACGGTAATGACGCTAAAAATCTTGATCAATACCAAGCAATTTGTTTGAAATATAAGGAAAATCAACATTAAGATTTAATCTTCTAGCTTACTGTTGTCGAAAATTTTTCAATTTAAGCAGCACTTGCAGCACCCCATTTGAAACATTTCCCAATGTGTATTCGCTGTTCAAGGGTTTTGCTTTGGTTATCATTGCTTTCAGGGTGTTTTTGAAAAACAAAAAGCTTTCAGCCGCAGACATAAGTTTGTGCAATGACAAGCATCCGTCCGTGATATCCAATAATATGTAAAAAAAATGGAAAGCTATTGAAACTCTAACAACAGTTTTAAATAACAAGCCAAGAAACAATTTTCTTGTTAGTAAAAAAAATAAAAAAAACTTGATATTTTTTTTTCGTCAGCTAACATACGTACTAGATGGATAGGCATAGATAAAACACGGAAGTGACGGATACACTCTTAAGGTACAAAGCTTGAGTTTTTAATTGTTTAGAGTGTTTTTTGTTCCAAACAACTTTGTATTTTTCCGTGATATTGTGTTTGAACATGCTTCTTCTTCATCATCGATTATCACGATATCATTCGACTATCCACGAAACAATTGACACGTCGAAAAACAAGATACTTCATGTAAAACAATTCAGGACAGAAGAGCCGCACCCATCAAACTGAAAGCAGCATGAATTCACAAACACCTTGTCAAATACATACGTACATAAATACATTTAAATTTTGATTTTCTTGGCTCAAGGAAAATAATTCAATGGGTTTTCTACAGATAATTCTCCGTTTTTAATTGAAGCAAATACTTGTTCGTGTAAAGTAATCGTGTTAATTGCTTTGATGGGAAAACAAAGCAGGCGCTTATATTCTGACACAAATAAAACTCAAAATACATTCTGACTGAACTATTCTATCAAACTATAAGTTTACACATACACCAGTATTGACACAGAGTGATGATGCTTAAAATCTTGATTAATAGAAAGCAATTAGTTTGCAACGAGAAGAAAAACAACAGTAAGATATAATATTTAAGGTTACTGCAATAAAAAAAATCAACTAAAGCAACTCCCTATTTGAAACATTCCTCATTGTATACTCGCCGCCCAAGTGTTTGCTTTGGTTATAATAACTTTTATGGGTGTTTTTAAAAAAACGTAAGATTATCATAAGCTGACAAAACTCTGCAGTGACAAGCACTTGTGATTTCCAAGATACGTACAAGATACATAAGCATAAATAAAACACGAAGTGAGGAATACACTCTTTAAGGTACAAAGCGCCGCTTTTTAATTGTTTAGTGTGTTTCTTGTTCCAAACGAATCCATAAACAACTTTGTATTTTTTCCATGATAAACAACCCCTTTCTCCATGTTCGATAATCACGAAATCACTCGACCATAAACGAAAATATTTGACACATCGTAAACAAGATATTTGAATAACAATCCAGAGCAGAAGAGCCAAAGCCATCAAACTGAAAGCAGCTTGAATTCACATGTAATCCAAGACATTGTCATTCAAATTTTGCTGGTTTAATGAAACTTGGTTTGATTACAAGTACAACCATACAATTTGAGGAAATCCAAAAACATTGCATTTAATCATTAATTATCAATACTGTTACTGAACCGGATATACCAAGTTAAGCTAGATCATAAAATTAAGTAAATCGAGACATCATCAAAGCTTAGTCATTTTGGAAAGATAATATATAACGTATAAAGTAAATTGGAAAGTTTCTGGATACAATTAAACACAATGGAGTTCTACATCTTACTTTGGATCATCGTTGTGTATTCCGCATTTGCAATGGATTACAATTACAACAACATTTCTGGATACACTTACTTCAAGTACCAAAATTACACGATAAATGGAAATCAGGATATTCCTATCTACAAAATTATCCCCATTTCCAACTATTTTAAAAGGCCAGTTGAACATTTAGACAACCTGAACTGGTATATCGAACAATTTCACAAGAGCTTGGTTATAGTCACGAATCCCCTCAACGTTAACATTTTGTGGAACCTCAAGCAGCCGATAATTCTCCTACAAAATAGCCTCTATGCAGATGAAAGAGAAATTCAACGAGAAAACGAGACTCATGCAAAAGTCTTAACAAAACATCTGAGAAATATTGGTGCACAATCTTATGATAAGAAACTGAAGGATTTTCGCTGTACCTCACGTGTGTTTTACATGAATAATTGCGCAACCTTAGACAGTACATATATGTCTTACCAGGCTCGTCTTTGGAATTTTCAAGTGGTGATCGACGTTTATCCACCACCATACAACTCAAACAAAGGCAATCAATTTCTTATGGAAAGTCAACTAGAGGGAGTGGGAGAAATAAAACAGCCTGACAACATATTCTACATTGGAGTATTCCACAAGTATTTTGCATCCAAAAAACTGATTGCATATTGGGCTAAGTATAGAATTGATATGGGGAATTATTATATCCATAGTGGACATTCGTTTATGATATTGTCTACATTCGACACAGTTATTCACAATGCTAGTCTTCTTAGAATTTGTTGGGAGTGTGAGCCAACAAACGAAGATGCGTTGGGAATGAAGGATTTTTTCTTTTCAAATAACTGGCGGGCTGCATCCACAAAGTGGTCATTTCCTACGTCAGCTGGATATCATTGGCTAATAGATATACTCGAAGCATACAATTCATTAGGGGGTTACCTAAGTGAATGTCCCAAATACCAAATGAATCAATATCACTCGTTCCACAAAGCTGTTGAAGAACTATCGCCTACTGACATTGCTCCGTACGGCTACTCTGCGTTAATTAGGGATATCGCAATGAAAAATGCTTCTCATTTACGAGGATGCGATCAAGGGATACAAGAACACAACATTGAAACGAAGCGATCCATGGGAATATTACGTTTCGTCATCTCAAATGATTTCAAGCACAAACATAAATATTTCACAACTATTACTCAATTCCCATCACAACAATTGCGACTTGTTGGATGCAATAATCCCGAATTAGAGCCTTTTGCTTTTAAACAACTTATCAACAGTTACGATACTACTTCATGGATCTTCATTTCTCTTATGATATTTTTCTCTCTTCAAATATTGCCTGTATTGCGAAACAATACATCGACGGTTACCAGCTTAATAAAGAGGGGAAGTCACAGCCCAGTTATTCCGTTGTTATTAAAATATGTGGAACAAGCGATGTGGCCGGTTTTAAAGGCACTTCTTGAGCAAAATAACCCGTTCCGAGAACAAGATTATCAAAACATAAAAATGAAGCTAGTTGTTGCCCCTGTTCTTCTAGTTGGCATCGTTCTTAGCAATGCATACAAAAATGAAAATGTTTACAATCTCGTTTTACCTCGAAAACAAATTCCTATTGAGGATTTTAGTCAACTTGTGGACCACAACTTTACTTTTTACTCCAGAGGTTTTAACGTTTTGTGGGTTATGAGTTTGAATCGTCGCGCACCGTTAAAATGCCCGAGCACTGAATTCTTATCACAGTCTCCTCATTTCATAGAGGCTTGCGTGTTAGATAAATTTGACAATTGCAGTTTTAAGCACACTTCGGATGTTTTCAACTGCCCAAATTTTATTCAAATTCATTCTGAAGTGATGGCGTATGCTGCCATTGTTGAAGACAAGGGTTCAAGTATTGACTACAAATTTTGGAATAAGGAACATCAATTTATTTATAATCACTCTAAACTCCTCCCTTCAGCTATGGAGCTAGGAAAAACTTTTCAGAAACAGGTTCCACTTCCATTTTATCGTAAAATTTATTATGAGAAACAATCGGATGAAGTTTATGAAATATTAAAAGAGTGCCACAAGACTACGGTCATTTTGCCTGAAATGGAGTGCACTAGATTGTCTATTAAACTTCGAAAAGATCCAAGAAAGAAAGATTCTGTTTTTGTTGGGAAAAGGGTTCTCCTTGATGGTGGAATAAGTATCCTAATTAAAGGACTTGCCCCACCTTATATGATAGAGGGCATTAGACGATTGGGAGAAACTGGGATGCCAGAATGGTGGTCAAGATTTTCATCATATATACTAAAGGTTCGTGCATTTAATGAGGAAAAAATTGAGATAGAGGAACTTAAGAGTCCATCAATGTCGGGAAATATAGTGGTGATATTTTTACTATTGATTTGTGGCCTTGTTATATCCTTGATAATGTTTATTTTAGAAATAGTGCTAGCATGGATGGGCAAGTATTTAGTGAAGTTGTACCAAACTAAAGGAACTAGAAAATCTGGTGTAATAAAAGTCAATCCAAAATATCGCCATTTTTTAAATATTATCAGTTGTATTTATATCCTTTCAATAAACCGCCAGCTTGCCTTAAAATTATTAGAACGAAAAGGTGTAGCTCTAACGGTAAAAATTAAGCGCGAGCCTGTTTCGCGCAAATAAAACTAACGATATCAAAGAAATACAATATTTAATGAGAATTTTACACGCAACTTCAGGCCACAATACAATCGACAATTTATGTGTAGACATAAAAAAATACTTTCAGAAATGTTATGTGTAAGCTAAATAATCGTAATTAAAAGCTTAATTAAAGGAAAAGTACAATACTTCAAAATATTATTCGTTCCTTTCTTCAACACGAATGTTTAATTTTGCCATAGCGTTTGCAATGGTTGTTTTTGCATGTGCTGCCGAAAAACGAAAGCATATTCTAAGCGGACTGAAGCTACTGAAAGTTTTACTAATCAGAAAGTACATCCTACCCTAATCCAATAATAACTGAAAAGTATGTAAGGTGTTGGAATTTGTTCATAAGCAACTTCATAAAAGCATTAGACACTCGACTGGAATATTTCATTTTTTCGGCTATATTATGGAAATATTATTAAACAATAGAATTATTCAAATACATTTGTATACGGCTCAAATGCCTTAGGAGCTAAGCGGAATCCACAAAAATCCTGGTATTTAAGCCCAAGAGGATTCCAAATCGCTACTGCAAAACACGTTTTTGTGATTTGCATATTGGATTTGATCAATCATGTCGAAAGCTAAATTGAGACAACGTCATTTTTGCGAATCACAAAGTTGCAACTTTACTCATATCTCATAGCCAAAACTTTATCCATGATCGCATCATTCGCATCCGCATGTGAAATCTTACTCGTAACTGGTGGGCTGAATTCACAAAACTCGCATCTCCTCTTTTATTTGAAAACCATGGTAGGATTCTAATGTTTGACGCACACAATTCATTAGTTGGTTTTACTTCAACAAATGCCCGAAACACCAATTAAATCAATGTCGCTCCTTCCACAAAGCCATGCAGGGATTATCACCTGAAGAAATTTCGCCATACAGCTACTTTTTATTGATTAGAGATGTCGTTAAAAAAAATGCCTCCGAGAAGATTATATAGGTCAGACTTGGATGCGCCAGAGCTCGAGATCTTCTATAATCATCACAAAAACTGAGTTTTGTTGGATATAATAATCCCGAATTAGAGCATTATGCTTTTAAACATAAAACAACTTATCATAAGTTACGACAATACCACTTGAGTTTTCATTCTGCTTATATTTTTCTCTCTAAAAATATTACCCTAAGTATTGTATTAATTTTCCAGCATTGGTTTGGAATAAAGGATGAGAAGCTCAAAACACAAATTAAACTTTATCTCTAAGCATATCGTAATTAAATATTTCAATTCACCAACAAGCTTTATTACATGGTTCGTTTCGTGCCCATCAAGCTCTCATTTTTTATTAGCTATATGCTCATGTTTTTTAGCAAGACTTAAAACTTACTGAAGCTCTTATACATGACAAGGTATGTTGCCTCATCCCATCCAATATTTGAATAGTATGGTAAGGAAGCTGTTTTTGTTTTGTCGAGGAATTGCTAAAAACTAATTTTCTTTCAGCACGCAAGGTATCGTGCGATTAATAAATTCGCCTTTTTACTGTTTTTAATTATATCATTATTTTTCCCAATTACAAATATAGTATACCTATAAGACAAGCCATTACAAATACTTCGGAGTTTGGACACTTTCGACTAGAATGTCTCATCTATTTTTAGCTAACTTCACAGTTGCTGTCAGTATTTCATCATTTTAAACCCGAGAACGACGCAAACCTTGTGGACACAAATTTTCAAAAATTCCTATTTAGAATATTGTGCTCATATGGATCTTATTAATTCAAAGTCCTAATAGCTCAACAAATCTAGAACTTAATTAAGCCTTTAACTGTTAAAGAAACTTAATTATTTCTTTCCATCTTCGTCTTGTCTGACTCTCTATCATCATTTAAACTATGACGTTCCTTTAAACAAATTCCAAGTATTAGTATTGGATTTCTAAAACGTATAAAGTAAATAATCTTGTGAAAACATTAAACCATAATGAATTCTCAAGTGTTTCTTTGGATTGCTGTGTTTTCCTTCTTTGCCCCATAGCAAATGATTTTCATTTCATTCCTGAATACACTTTCTTCAAGTACAAAATAGACACTAAAAGTGAACACCAAGATTTCCCTTTTTGTGGAGTTACAACCATTTTAAAATATTCTGAAAAATCTATAGGGCATTTAAACAACCTAAATTGGTATGTAGAACAATTTCACCAGAACATGGTTATAGTCACGAATCCTCTTAACTCCTAAAAATAAAATCACTTCTCGAGCAAATCAACCCTTTCCAGGAGGAAGATTGCCAAGCCATGAAATCAAAATTGGTTGCGATACCTGTTCTTTTAGCTGCTCTCATGTTGGGCAATGCTTACATAAATGACAATGAAATACAATGCCAACAATATAAGCTTTAATAATTGACATGCTTTTCCTATCCTCTTTTCCTTTAATTCTGCAAAATTGAATTGCTTGTAAACAAGTTTGAAATGATTGAGGACGTAGGTCTTGCAAGCTAGTAATGATAGCTGTTCTTTTAAAGTTACTATTGACGATATAAATGTGACAAGCAATGACATGTTCTTTCCCAATCTTTCTCCTCATTAATAATAAGTTTTATCAGCGTGCTCCCACATCACTTATTCGAAAGAAAAAGAGAACGGAATGAACGGATTCACATATAAAACCTAAATACTAATACTGATGCTGGGTATGACTTATTGAAATGAGCTCTCTGTGTACAGAAATACGTACCTTGCTTGACCTATATCTCATGTTCATACTCATGTCTCATACAGCTGCGTAGCCATCTACAAACCACACACACGTCTTTTGTTGCTTAGCTTTAGTGATTGTGAGAATGATATCACAAGAGAAGTGAATGATGAATCTTAAGAAGAAACTGAGCATACCTAACGATAAGTTTTATTTTCTAATTGTAAGTTATACTTATACTACTGTTTACTACTACTCCAACATCCCAGAGATCCCAGCCACGATGGACCATGATGGATGGATGAGGATGTAGGAGCTTAAAAAACAGAGAACCTCAACATTATCAAGAAGAATACTAATAAATCTGGTAAGACTAAGTTGAGCTCGCAAATGAGATTTTTTTAAATCTCACTTCAAACATTAACCTAACAAGATATCATAAAACGATAGTCTCACATCAAACATTAACCTAACAAT
>JAHZNA010000680.1:0-40813 GCA_027743935.1 Sinodicranocentrus sp. ZH6 | reverse complement strand
AAATTGATCTGTGAGGCGTTTATTCCTTGTAAAAGAGGCTAATTCTCAAGCATCCACTAAAGGAAAGGTTTTTTCCTTTCCAGTGAATAAATTCCTTGAAGGGTTTCCACCGCTCTATTTATATTAGCTCAATCCCCCATGAATGAATTAATTTTTTTCCTCAAGTAAAAAAGCAAACTCAAAAGATGTCCAGGAAAGAAAGCCAGCTGAAGGGATAACTGGAGTAACTAATTGTATCTGGGAATCATTAATTTCTTGTGCTAGTGACGCGACCGGGTGAGACCTCTGACTTTGATGTGAATACGACGGGTGGATGACATGGTGGCACAGGAATAGTTGGAGTTGATTGCTTTCCTCTCTCTTGATGTTGTTTTGTGTTGGTGGGAAAATTTTCCTCAAGCTTGACAACCCTTATTGGAGACCAGTAGGATAGAAAAAAGTCTTTGAGGGAAAAACTTCCATTTGGTCTAAGAAACTAGGAGAGGACGGAGAGATACACTCTGTGAATTAGAATCGACAGAAGGGAATACGAATTCCGACCTAATTTGATGAATGCATCTTGAAGTGAATTTTCCACTTGAGTCTACACATTTGCCACAGTGAATGGAAAAACAAAATATAACTTTTGGGTGAGAGCTGAGAAAAAAGGGAAAGAGAGAGAAAGAAGCTCCTTTAATTCACTACCTGCCCGTTTCGATACATGTTCTTTCGCTCTACTTCCTTCCTCCTCTGAACATACTCCTCTCAGAGAGTAAGCAAAACTATAAGGACGGCGAACCCTTTTCCCCTTCTTGTTATTCCGTTTTTTCCCTTCTAAGTCTTCCTCTCTTCTCCTACTTCTTCTTGATCATGAAAAACAGCTTAGAAAAGTTAAGAAAGTTAGGATGAGTGAGGAAAGTAGCAAGAGTGGAGGGAAAGCTTGTAGAGTCTAGGTCTCTTTTTAAACTCGCTCTTCTCCTTCATCTCCTGCTGTGTCTCTATCTGCGGGTGTTTCCATCATCAAAAAAAGTATCTAACTATAACATTATACATATTCAAAACTCGACTTTTTCCCTTCCACAAAGGGAATGAGCGGGTGAGAAAAAGTTGAAACTATGCAAAAAATATATGTGTAATATACACGACCACGACCACTCTGTAGCTCAAGGAGGAAACTGAGGACGGAAGGATTTGAGAAGAAAAACCTTTGAAATGAGCTTCCTTTTTTTCGTCCCCATTATTATAGTGCATATTATTTGAAGTATAATGCTGTAATAATAACGTCTACTTTTTGCACGAAAATGTCGATGCTCATTCTCCTTTTTGGAGAAAGAAGAAAAGGAAAGAAATCCTCTTCTCATTCTATTCTTTTGGGTAACTACAATGAATGTGAAACTCTTGACTGTGATTTCATTCCAAAAGGGAGGAAGGAAGGAAAGGCAAAAGAGAGAAGTTGTGTAAGCTCTATAGTTTTATAAGCATACATATTAAATAATCTGCGTTTTCTCGTATTCCTATGTATTCCCTTTTCCTGGAAAAAACGGAGGTGTGCATAAAGCCACTATTAAAGGTAATGTATGACACGGCTAGTGTGAGTTGATAAAAGAGAAAGTTGCTACTTTTTCAAAAGAAAATGCTTGAAAGTTGACTAATATTATGAATCATAATACATTCTTAAGGGACAACATCACGCACACACACACACAAGGAGAAAAGGTTGTGGTTGCTTGCTGTTGATTTGGTAACTCGTCTTGACGGATCCGTTCTTCTGGTGCTTCTCATCTACATAGTCGTTCTTCCCCTTTTCCCATTATAGCCTTTACTTCGTGGAAAGGATATTCCAACAAAAACAGTGAAACTGCTAACGGTAATGATGATGACGATTTCTTAACTTGCTGGAAACTAGCTTCCAGTTGAGGTTTCCTTTTGGAATATATCCTCCAGCAAGAATTTCCTTTTGTGATGTAAACTTGTGAAGTATTCATTCCCAACATGTGTACCGACCACGGGCTAAACATCCGCACGCGTGCTTTTTCAAGAGAAATAGCTCAAGGATGGATTGTATTGAAAAGAAAATCTTGGGCAATGCTGGCTCGAATAATTTGTGGTTTTCCTTTTCTTCCACATCACAAGAAACTATTAATTTCTCTTGAGACACGCACTTCTACTATAATAACTTTAATATTTTTCCCAATTTCCTTCCCTTATACATTTAAGAATTTTCTCTCAAGTGCAGATTTGAAAGATCAGTCTAATAAAGAATTCAGCTAACAATGTGAGTCTCAATGTTCATAAATATTTGTTGTGGCTTTGCTAACTCCCTTTTTGAGGATGGGAATGGTAAATAAAAATATTTACCAAAATTCAGGAAATGGATGAGTGGCTAAATAGCAAAAGCTCAATCTACGAAACTTCCTTTCCCACAAACTTTGGGTTACTATTATCTTTGCGGTTTTACAGTTGAAATCTGAAGCGGTGTGGGGAAAATTGATATTCATCTGAAACACCCGAAAACAAAATTCTTCTACTGTGAAATGAGGATGAATACTCACTCACCCATATATGTTTTTCTTTCCAAAAATATTTGTTTTGAGAATACCGCTAATTGTTGATAAAGTAGAATGAGAAAAAATATAATGATGTTCTACTTTTCTCTCACGAAATACTAGTTTTCCATGACACAGCCTGAAAAAACCTTCTTTACTTTTCCCCATTTTTCAACCTATATCAAGTATGTTGGCTTTTAATGGAGACGACAGCTCGTGGGTTGACATGTCACAAGCAGATAGTTGGAACATAATATTCATATCTAATAGAAGTGAAGTTCTCAATAAAAGGGTTTTCTAAAAATGAAAGGCTTTCCAAGAGAATGCAATTATGTCTCGGTGATGTTTATACAGAGTGCAAGCCAGAGAAATAGTCACTGAAAAAATAAATGAAAGAGGCAACAACTTCCCAAACGTAATGTATTTTGCCGCTCCTGTTCCACCAAACAACGACCATTAGCAATGTAGAGAAAAGGTTGTTACAAAGGAACATGGTAGCATGTTTGCCTGAGGGAAATGAGAAAAGGGGCAAACAGGGAAGCATTTCAGGAAAGTTTTTGTAAATAACCAAACATTTGCATTTTGGCCTATGTATATTCTCAGTAAAAGTACCACATTAGGTGAAGCTAGAAAATACTTTTTTGCTGAGTGAGAGAGAAAGAGAAGCAAGAGGATTTCATACTTCAACTTCAAAGTCTATAAATGCATACGTATGCATAATATGATTTTATTTGTGTTTAGATGTACTCCTCTGTGTTGTATTAGAACACCAGAGATTTTACCCATTTTCCCTTTTCCTCTCTCAACTAACTAGAGAATCCAATGAGCTACTAGAACCCTCTCAATAGCATTCTTGTAGTAAAAACGAATGTAGATGTGTTTTTTTTCCAGAGGAACAAGTTAAAACAGGAAGAGAGAGAAAGAGTTAAAGTATGTTTGTGAGAGGGAGAGAAAAGGGGAGGAAATAAGTTGTTTTTGAGAAAAGAGTGGAGTAGAGAAAATAACATATTATAATAAAAGTGGTTTGATATGTACTTTTCACATTATATATTATGCTTTTTCCCTGAAAATGAGTTGAGCAAGTACCTGGATTTCACGGTTCTCATCCTGAATAACAACATAACACTCTCGTGAAATAGCTAGTAAACTTATTTACATTAAATATACACATTTAGAGAGAAGAGAGGACAACAGCACATTCATACTTTAAGAGGAAAACTACCTTTTCATGCTCTTCGAAAGACATTTATTTCTCTATTTTTCCTCACTCCCTGTCCTCCAACAAAACCACTAGTTTCCACAACCCCCGTTAGAAAACATTATCCTTTATGGCTGGTTGGCTACGGTGTTTACAGCCATCACTACTCACCACACCACACACACTGTTATCTTGCCCCATAGCTATACTATTCTGGTGAATATATCCGGATGATGAGCCGTATGACAGGTATACCGGTTGCATTTTTCCGCTATAGCCACTTCACACACCCACAAAAGGAAAACACCATGAATGCATAATGGAAGGATGTGCATTATATAGGTATTCCTTTTTACTTACAACCTTCAATCCTCTTCCAAAACTTGTAATGCCGAGAGTGGTAATGGTTATCGTATGAAAAGTGTGCATCCTCGAATAATATTACTTGGGTGGTTTCATACATTGAGCAACGAGTGGGAGTCCTCGAGCTGGCTACAATGGTGTACTACACTTTCATAATGTGCATCAAACGGGAAGTTAAGGGAAATGATGGGAATAATAGCTACCATACATTAGATCCTCACTTGGGAAAAAAGGTGGCTGGCTGGGTACGTTATAAAAGGTTATAATGGACTGGAATCATCTCAATTTCCACTCGAGGAAAAGTCTTTTGCATACACGGTGGGTGTAAATATACAGGGGCTAGGAGGAGGAGGAGGAGGATAGCACGTGTTTATAAAGAGGAATGTCATGTCGTCATTCTTCAACAATGATTAGCTCAGACAATTAACATTTTGGTGGAAACCTTTCACTAAATCAGTATACATAATGTGGCATAATAATTCAAAGAGGAAAGTAGTAATATAGTTGGAAAAAGTACTTTTCTAAAAAGGATAGACAAATGTTACAAATCGAAAAAGTAGGAAATCTAGTTTCAAAAGAAAAAAAATCCACGTCGACAGAGTAACTCTCTTAGGCAGGTTTACGAGGAGGAGGTGAAAGTGTAAAAGAAAAAATATCTCATAATCTTTGATGCTCTTCAACTTTTCTCCTATTTATTACAAAAAGGAAAAAAGGGATGACAACTCCAAATGAATGTTCTGTAACTCAAGAAAATCGCATAAAGTATGAATCTCACTATTTCTCTCTATTTCTAGAAGGCTTATAGCCATTTTTATTCATTTTCTCCAAAAACGTTACTTGTAGAGAAATAGATGGAATTGGATCTTTTGAATATTAGTAGTACCATCATGACTCTGGTGATATATGGGCATATTGTATATTTAGATATTTTCCCCGAAATGAAGAGCAGAAAATGTTAAGCCTAGAGATTTTCCATCTTTTCTCGTGTAGTCGATTTGTTCAAAATTCTTGAGACATCACCAAATGAAAACATTTTTGAGCTCATTCATCTAGCAAACATGCACACACACCGTTGCTCTAGTTTTTTGTCATCAAATAAATCTCTGTCCTCACGTCACTTCCGTAGATGGTTCTCATTAAGTCGTAGACGAAGAAAGAGCGAGAAATCCTCTTCTCCAGATGAGTGCAAGGAAACACTCTCTCAGTCAGAGAAAGAAACCGCGAGGGTAACCAACATCATCGCAACATATCCAGTTTTCATTCAAGGCTAAATTTCCCTTCACTAAAGGAATCACTACTAGACCCAATTCCATAATAATATTTGACTTTAAGTTGAGCACCAACACATATCCCCATTCCTTTTCATTTTCTTCTATTCATTCATCCTCTGCCGCAACTCTCAAGTATTACAACTCAGGATTGCCCACACCCACAGTAGTATTCCCAGTTTCGACAAATCATCCCGAATAATTCTTCTGCCCACCCGTTCATGTGCAACATTCACCATTTTCACAGGAGAAACTAGCAAAAGCGTGTAAGAGAGGGAAACTGTGGAAGAGGAAGAGAATAGAGGAAAAACCTTTCTCTCTCTCATGCTCACTCAGCCATTCACGTTTTTCTATGGTAAGTTTTGTTGAAAAGGTACACTTCTGGATAATCTCATTAGGCCCATGCAATAGTAAAACCCCTTTACAATCTACTTTTCTCCACAATGGAACTGACAATAAAAAGGAAGGAATCCGTAAGAAGATGGCCACCTATATATTTCTCTCCCTCTCTTTTGAACACTTTGTACTACTCTCTATACACACGTTTGATGTACTCTTCAAATTCCCTTTCTCCAACTTCCTCTCACTCTTTCTCGTTATTGCCTGCATTCAACGTTACGACTTCGCATTACACTCCCTTGTCTACACGAAAACTCCGAGAAATGGAATGCAACTGGGTGTAGAAAAGGGGGAACATGGTTGGTATGAAAATAACCGGTGATGGGATGCAATAACTGGGAAACGTTGCAAAACACCGCTTTTTTGAATCCATTCAGGTTCTCCGCATAAACAACATTGATTACCCAATCCATTGGCCGCATAGAAAGAATAAATATTGTGCAAGTTTCCCCTTAGGGTATATATTCTTATGGAGAGAGTACGTTCTTCTTCTAAAAACCCTTTTTCCCGCAAGAATATAACATGTAGAAAATGGTGTCGTTTTTAGGAGTGTTCTTCTCTGTCCACTTGAAAATAGCTAAATAGAAGTAACTCATGTACATTTTTGCGATGATAATGCTTCTATGCAGATAATGTGTTTTTCTAGACAACATTTACACACAGAGTTCACCGAGGAGGAATCAGTTTTGCTAGAAGGTTTGGATGTCCTCCTGTTGTTAAGATATGCCAGAGGAAGAGAGAAGCTCAAACTAGATTCATATAAATGGGAAAGATGCTTCCCTCGCTGACCCCAAAGGATCATGTTTCTCAAGTAGAAGTACTAGTAAAATTGGCATGGTTAGGCAATAAGCGGATTCACCGGATCTTACACAGTTCCCTGAGTTGAGCCATGCAAGGAAATTTGTGTGTAACCTCTCATACCGAAAAAAACTATAAGGAAGAAAGGGACATCTATATATATATAACTGGATCTATGAATATACATATTTTTCAGGAAAATATTCCTCACAACTTTCCCTATTTCCCCTTTGTGAATTGGAATACCCCTAGCCTATATAGATTTTAAGTTCCCCTCGCCGATTTTCTGGTTTCTTACACAAGACATCTTTCTCTCCCTTTCTCCCTCTTTCTCCAGCTTTTACTTTTTCCAGTATTAGAGGAATCAAGAGAGACGAGCGTCCTTTATTTTTCCATAGTTTTTTTCTCTTCTCATCCTCAAGCTTTCTCTCTGTGAGCGTCTTTTTCTTTGAGTGTGGGAGACAAGAGAAAAGTCGTGGAGTTATGGAAGAAAAAAAGTGTAAGGTAAAGGAGCGTTCCACGACGAGAAAAACAAGGGTCGAAAAAAAATTCTTCTTAAGCCATCAACCTTGATGCCATTATCCTCCTGGCTTTTCTCCACGGCTCACGTACAGCTCTCTGCGTATTTTTTTCTTCTTTTTACATTTTTCCAGTTTTTGGTTCACTTGAGGATATACACATGGGTATATATTTCCTGTGTGATAATACATTCCCTGAAAATGCGTATGTATGAACGTGTGTGTTTTTCTTGAGGAATTCATGTTGTGTACCTAACATTCAATAGGAGAATATGAGAATATTCCATACACAAAATTCCTTATCAAAGCAAGCATTTCTCTGTGAATTACGTTTGTTTTAAGTTACATATATCCTATAGTCACATACCTTTTCATTTTTCATCTCTCTCTCCAAGCTCCTCTACTGATATCTCTGTGATACTTTTGTGTACAGTAGCACTTTTCCGCTATACCTAGCACAATGATGGATATACATGTGAGTAAAAGAGTAGTTGCAAGAGTAATGTCTCTTTCCTCGAAAAAACGATTTTTTTCCTTTGTACAAGGAAAAAGACAAGGAATGATAAAAAAAATAATATGGTGACGATGCACGAGTGGAAGAGATGAAAATAGGATGAATCTGACTACCTCCCAGAGAAAGCCTTGAAAGTGTTAAGGAAAGGATGTCCTATGTGAGAAAAAGGGTTCTTGGTAACAGCAGGATTGTTAGTTTAGGAGAGAGATGTGCGTATCCTTTGAAAACAGATGCTGAGATCTTGCTTGTATTTTTTGGTATATTGAATCCTCCACAACTATTTCCTGTTCCGGGCTCCATCCCTATATATGGGTATGATGAGCAAAGGAAAAGTCAAGTTTAGTCGAGTGTGTCCAAACTTGAGTAAAAATGTAAACCCCCGGTAGGAAAAAGAGGAAGACAAGCTATAGCCATCCTGAAAAAGGAAGAAAGATGATGGTGAAGAGTTAAACCGACGAGGATGGAATGAGACGAGAATATTCCGATCCATCTGCTGCCACCAGCGAGCACTGACACTATTTTCAATACTTTTCATCCATCTTTCTTCAACCCTTAACAACACTCTTATACCTTACAAAAGATTTCCTTTAACAAAATGCCTTTGCGTGTGGACGTCTAGATGAAAGTGACAAGTATGCTCCCACCAGAAGACTGTGAGCTTCTCATCTCTCCGCGACGAAAAAAAAGAGGTTTAAATTGAAGAAAGTATTTTTTATATGTGTAACTCTGATCTGTAAGTCCCTTTGGTTTTATATTAAATAGGAGTACAATATCTTTTGAAATGTTAGGATGGAAAGTTAAGCAGTGTAAAATTGGATAAGGCATTTTCCCTACACGAACATTTTCTCATTCTCCATTTAACCTCCTTCATGGCTAAAGGAGCTAGAAGATTTTAAAGTGTAGGGAAAAATTCCCTGTTAAAAAAAACTATGTGGGAGCGGTTTTTAGAGAAGATAGGAAGTGGAGAAAGTGCGAAATAAGAAATAGGAGAAAAATACCACAACTTTTTTCCAACAGATAAGACATCCCACTCGTTCCCTTTTCCTGACTAGTTTCCCCTTCCCCCTTTTTTATACTGAAGACTTTCCACTGTCGCTTCATCCTAGTGTACACATTATGTAATTTATTACGTTGACTGCTAGTTTGACTTGTTCCCTTATCTCAAGTGCTTCTTCCACTGGGTAAAATGGAGAGTAGGGTTGAGTTAGTTTTTAGATATTCCTTCTCGAGTTACTTTGCACGGACATAGAGTTCCACATGCACACATGAAGTTATAAATAGTTTGGTAGTAGCTTTCACTAAGTGTTTACCACCTCCTCCTCCCATTCTTTTTGAGGAGGGACGTAAACATGCATAATAATGCACACACAAACCCTCACCCATACAAGCTTTTTCAACAAATTCTCATGGTAATCTGCCTCGGTGATGTATGAACTGACACTCTGATGCTTTTAAATTCACCACCAAGATGAATGTCTAAATCAATGAGATGGTCACGGCATATCAATTTTGAAAATGGGAGGGAAGAAAACAGAAAAGGTTTATTGTGTAGGGTTTGTGTGAGTAAATGTGTGAAAAATGATGTGTCCTTTAGGAATGTTTCCACTGTGTTATTCTCTCGTCCTTAGTATTTTATCTTCCTGTTCTCTTTCTCTTCCTGTGTGGGACTGAGAGAAAATATTAAAATCCAATGAAGAGAAAGTGTGTGTGCTTGGTGGAAAAAGGAAGTGCTCTTGGTGTGCTATTCCATTATCTTACTTTTTACGGACAACGTACCGGAATACTTTTTTGTCAACAAAAGTCACCAAGAAAAACCGGATTTTTCTTCACAAAGTCTATGATATTTTCTTGCTTTTGGTTTTTTTTGGAAAAGGCAGCCTTCATAACATATATGAAAGATATTTTGTGGAAGATCCAGAAAAAAGTCCAACCCATTGAGTGCAAATGTTGGAAGTGGATGTAAGGGAAGTAAACATCACTGGATAATGCTAAAGATGAGAAAGAAAGAGAGAGGGAAAAAGGGGTATATATCTTTTTCAATGTATTTGTCTAAATAGAAACTACCGCATTTTGAAAGGATACTCGGGAACAATGCAAAGCTTCCGATGTGTGGACTACAAGAGATACTTGGGCTTTTTTGAAGTCTTTTTGAACGTATATAATTCATAAGATGATAGGAAATGATTGTAAGAAAAATGATACCCTTTTTGGCGACCAATGGGTGAAAATAATAATAGTGAAGCTATAACCATTCCTGTAATGGTGAAATGGAGGAAAAATAGGGGAAAAAACAATTTTACTTTCCCAGCATGATGGCTACTTTTAGTTGAGAGAAGAGCACGGTTAACCACACCAACCAAATGTATGTTTAGTTTATGGGATATCATTCCATGAAACCTTAGCCTCCATGTGGACCATTTTGTGTAACATTATTACTAAAATTTCAGGATTTTCTTTCTATGCTGTTTCATTTTTTATATCCATGTATAGGAAACGCAATGGAATAGACTCCACAGAAGTAATTTTATACTGTACATTTTTTCCACATGATGAAAAGGATATTCATTTCATGTGACCAAATTCAGATTCAGTTCACCCCGCAGAGCAACCTTTCTATTGCGTGGAATTGCGTTACAATCCAAAATTCTACCTAAAGAGGAAGAGGTTAGCACACAAACAACGATAAAAGTGGACAATTGCTACAACAAGGTAAACCAGAAGTAAACTCTGCAATTTTCCTTTCGTATACCATCCCAATAAGAAAATATTTTGGGAGGATCTTGGAGAAAAAAATCCAAAGGAAAAGAAAAAAGATTATATGGAACTTTGTATCCACATCTCAAAGTACCGAATCCAACATAAACATTATGGCGACTCATCTAGTCCCTAATGTGAATTATACTAACCATGAAAAATAATTTTTTTCTGCGCACGAGAATAAAGATAGATATACGTATACCGCTATACCTATGGTAAACAGGATATAACCAGTCTATACTTCTCGCATCGTTTACTTGTCTTCCCATTTTAGGTGAAGCAAGTGTGTGGAGTTCTGAGAAAAGTTATCTTTGCTTTTTGTGAGACCATACCGGATGTTGGTACGTAGGTATATCATTGTATTTATTGACGATACTTCACCACATGCTCCTCCGTTGACAGGTTGGTTGCTCTAGGCTGTGTAGATTCGTGGCATGCTCAAATGTCTTACAAACTGCAGTAAAGCAGCTGTCTCATCTTATCAGTCAGCGCTTTGGGCAGCTCTTCGAGAGATTTTTTCTCTTCTTTTTATACTTTCTTTCCTTGTCCAAATGTCCAGTAGAGAGGGAGAAAGCACATCATATATGATGATCATTCTATGATGAGCAAGGGAAAAGTAGTTTCGAGGGAGAAGGATAATGCCAATGCCAAGGTTGGAAACAACGAAATGATGACAAGGGTTACATTACTCTGCTGGTGTGTGCACCTTTCCTCACAACCATTACCGGATTTTCTAACATTTCCTTCCACAAAAACTTCCCTTGAGGAAGAAAATATTCCTCCTCATCAAATTCATGTCTGGGCGAGTGTTGTCGGTTTCCCAAACGCTCCTTTCGAGATTAATAATATAGGTTGGAGTATAAAAAATGAGTGGAGTTTGTGTCCTTTTGTTTTGGCACGAATTCATAGGAAAAAAGATCCTTTATATATTTTAGCCTTTCAAGAAAAAAATTCTACTGTAGTATTCCAGCGTGTATAAATATGATGTGGATACACATATTATTTCCATTCCATATGGAACACACACTCACTACATAACAACAACATTGGACCTTAAGTATAACATTTTCCATAGTCGCTTTTCTGCTTCTCACATTTTGTGCAAGAGAATAGCCGTAGATATGTGGCTCGACTCGTGAAGTGATCCAACAAAAGAGTCACGGCAGTGTGTAACAGCCGTACAAATGCTCCAACTTGAGTTGGAATGATATCGGAGGAAAAGATGGAACACGATCAGAGAGTAATAAGGAAAGAAAAAAAACTAGGATCGAAATAAACTGAATGGATCCATCCGTTACACATGGAACAAGAAGAAAAGGTGTCACAATCTTATATATCCTTTTCCCATATTGATCGTAAACTTGGAAGAAGCGGAATCTTGAATACTTACAGAGTTAATATATTGTAAGGAGAGTAGTAATAGGATATCCGCAGAGAAAAACATTACCTTATTTTATACCCACCCACAGAGCGCGGTAGCACATACACATCTACAATATTTTTTTTTCTTTTATACATAACTATCAATAGATAAATATATTCATTCATCTAGTCCCCCAACTTCACATGAATACTTGGTATGAGAATACTAGTGCAACATTGAGCACGTCTGTATGCAATCCTTGTATAAAATAGTTTTGGTGTTATTGGCACCACCATTCTGGCATCGCACACGGTCTCTCTATTTGTGTGTGTGTAGCAAGTCTACTCCAAGTTTCAGATATTGTATGCATGTGCGAGCTCATTTGGTAAAAAGCGTATGCTCTTTTCTCAAGATAAGTGGATTGCTACCTTTAAAAGGATTTCACTCTCACACGAAATATTGCCAATTCTTGCATCTTTTCCTGATTGAGTGAGCATAAAGATGGAAAAGGCTAAACAGACCACGGTGAAGAGTTGATATTGTTTGTTACTCTTGAGTCTCATCGTCTCTCGAGGAACAAGCATATTCTCTCTTTTAGTCTCAAGGCTTTTGTTGTGTTTTGATTCAGAAAGTTGATAAAAAATAGTTTCTCTACGTGAATCAGTTTACGCACGCTACATATATTTCCTATCATGAATCCAATCAATATTGATGTTCTCCCATATCTTATGCTGGAAGCTTGTTCAAGAAAATATGTCATGGGATGAGACAAGACTTGGATGGAAATATTGACGTTGATGTGATACTCCAAGTGGGAGTGAGCAAGGGCAAGATTATCTGAAAGATTTGTTCCACACAATTTTCCTAAAGAGAGGGGGAGAGAGAGGATGAGGGAAATTTTCAAGTTGATTGGTTTAACTGACTTAATATTAATCCAATCTTATGGAAATTTGTGCAAAATAGGAATCAAAAGGATGAGGTCTCCTCTGTGGAGGAAATGGTAAAAAAAATCTGGGAGAGAGGTGTATGATGTGGTGGATGTAGAAAATGTAAAACAGAAATATTTTAATTAAAAGCGGTTCTGTCTGGTGACACGGGCAGATATTAAAGTGACGACTTCATTCTCATTTCCGGCTACATACAAGAACTCAACTAGACACTTCCTTTGCTCACTGTGATCATTTGATTGCTTCAGGCTTGTTTGCTTTTCCATATATAGATATGTCATCTTATATAGAGATTAATATGTATAAAAGATATATCATAATATACCATTGTACTAAAATTTGTGATTGAATCCAGCTAATATGAATACAATTATGCCTTATGGCGTTGTTTGACGTATAGAAACTAGAATTGTAACATTTGTAACCGGTTGTCATTTCATTTCCAACGATGGGATGTTATTTGACATTTTTCAAAAAGCGACTTTGTGAGTTGAGTCTGAAGCTGAACAAAGTTAAGCATAATCCGCACCATATTTTGCTCGTTAGAGAATAATATCAGTTCAATGAATGAGGACATTTGATGCTCCTCCTTTTCCTTTGACTTTTCTATTGAAGCCATGCTTGTCGATATTTTGCATTGTGAATTACGCAATAGCGCATAATAAATGAGATGAGATACATCCAAAGCCAACTAGACTGACAATGAATAAAATGAATGAGCAAAGCAATGCCCTTCGCCGACCCTTCACGATCTCAAATGCATGACATGCATTGTTACCTTGCTCAATCAAGTAAAGCAGAGCGCAGCGAGTGGCTTTTTTATGAGAGTGAACAAGTATGCTTCGGCATTGGGTATAAAGTACAAATTCCCTTTCAGCATAAATTTTGATCTTTATTGACTACTCGGGTGTGGCACATTAAATGATATCATTTTCGATAAGCGAAGAGTACTCCATATGCATAAACTACTTTTAAATATTATCTTCTCCAACACCACCTCTCAGCAGAGTTCGCATGGTCTTGAAGCAATTATAAAATACATTTTTTTTGCAAAAGAATGAAAAGATTTTTGCTCAATGCATTCCTCCCATTTTTCTCTTTCAAATTATAAAGGCATCCTTACAAATGAAATGAATAATGCATTTATATATATAACATTCTTGGATGAAAGAGGAGAGCTCAAATGGCTTTCTGATTGGTACAAATGAGTGAATAATCTGCTTATGAGCGCATATGGATATTTATGCAGAAACGTTTGGCTCCTTTTGCTAAATTAAGCACTCTCGACTTCACACAAAAAGGGTAGTCATGAATCGTCGAGAGAAGTAGACAGCTTTCCTTTTTTCTTTTTTTTCTTCTCCTACACACACAACTTTTATCCCATGCTACACTGCTCCACTATCTTTAAGTGATTGCAAGCCTGCATTATTTCAGCTTTACAACTCTCATTGTTACAGATGGTGCTTAACAGCCATGAAAATTCAGCCAAGAGAAAATTTGGACCAACATGGAGTGGTGGCGGAGTCAAAAAGATTTTTCCTCAGTCTCGCCATCCCCACCACCACCATTCCTTCCACATTGTGGATATCACCCTGGAGAAAGCTGCTATACAAGTGACTGCCACTAACACACATTCCCAGTCTGTTTCCTTCTTTTCTTTGTAGTCCAACTGAGCCAGTTGAGCGAGCAGTAATGCATAGATAGCTCTCCCTTAGAAAATTCCCGTTGTTTGCAATATGCAAAATGCACCAGCATGTAGACGCACACAAGACACTCAACCATTTTCCCCAAAGTTTTCTCCCAAATGTTAAAAAGAGAGAAGGAAAACTTGCCTTTTTCATATCACTTTTGTGTATATAAGTAGACATAAATGTTGGTATAAATTCTTTCTCAAAGAAATCATGATGTCTTCACAAAATAAAGATGGTATATATTTTGCTCGTTTGCTACTCCACACACATAACATGTCTGTTTCCCTAAACAAACAGACTCTTAGACATTTTCCCTTTTTTCGTTTCGAAACTTAAAGTAAGATGCAAACCGAAAAAAAAAACTTTTTTTCTCCCATTATAATCGTACGCACAAGTACTGGAGAAAACTGAGTACTTACAAAAAAACTATATTCTCAAATATATCGCCCATGTAGAATATTTTTCAGCTAACAAAAAACACTCTTGGCATAAAAAGTAATGCACGTACGAGCACGCGTCTCAATGTGCGTTTTTTAAGAGTATATGGATATGCAGGAGAAGAAAAAAATGAATGGGAAACACAAGACTCCCAAAATGTCTACATACATTATACATTTACTGCATCCTTGTGACGTAAAACGTGGGTAAGCACACGAGAGAGAAAAAGAATGAAGTAAGGCTTCTCCAGAGACAGGAAAAGGAGAGGAAGATTCCTTTGAAATCGACTTTGAAATATTTCCCTCCTTTATTTAAGAAAATCTTGTGCTGATATATTCTCTGGGAATAAAACGATGGAATTGCACTGTGTGAAAGAGATTTCACTCTCATTTTACTACGACGACTCTTTCTCATCCCGTATTTCTTAAACTAGCACTATCTTTCTTTTTCCCTTATCCATCCTTCCAGCTTTGGGAAAAGAGAAAGGAAAGAAAAAGGCAGAACAAATCCCAATGTCCATGTAACTGCCGAGGAGATATGGAGATGTGTCCCTATACAAGCTCAAGTATTCGGGCTGACAAAGCGTGTAAACCTCTGTTATAAGATTTCCCTCAGTATTTAAACTTTTAAACGGGAGAGAAATGCGTGAAATGTAAAGTATGCAATTGATTCCACATGTACACTCACAATATATGTCAGATATATACATACAAATATACATGCACATATATACAAAAATTTGCTTTAAAAAAATTCTCTACTGGGTATTGTGCATTGTAGAAAGCTCCTCTATTTTTGGTTCAGCTCCTGTGAGTAATGTTCTAGCAGACAGGCTCTTATGCTATATTATGCCAACCCATTTTTCCAACTAATGGAATCCTATACCCTTGTCTATACTCTTGGAAATGTATTTCCTTAATATTAATTCTGCACATTTCATCTCAATGTTATGTGTGCATACAAGATTCACATTGTAAGTTGTGTGCTTAGAGCAAACTGGATGCAACTTGCATAATGTATTATTTGCAGGAAGAGATACTTTGTGTAGTAAAAGTTACATCTATGTGCATTCAATCCCTTTTCCCTCTCAAGATACATATTAATGTAAGGGAAATTCCTTTTATCGTCTTGTCTTGTAGGGAAAATGCTTTGGTTTAGAAGGAAAAGTATCAAGACGACAAGGAAGAGGATGATGATGGCAGTGGAGTGAGAGTGAGAGAGGAGCACATGAATGGTAATAGATTTCCTCTTGACTCAACTATTATGGTTCTTTTATTAGAATTGGCATTAGTACTTGTCTCATAGCATTAGGCAATAAAAGCTTTGAGCATGTATTATGCATCCGTAATAAATGCAGAGACATTATTATGTATATTTACTTTTTATATGTAATATGCATGCATACACATGCAGAGAGAAACACAACTTAAAGCATTTATTTTTCCTTGAATTGTGTCGGTAGGGAATAAAGGAAATTGTATTCCAATTGGGAGTTTTATGCTTGTTGAAAAGGGAGAGGAATTGGAACGGGAAGGAAAGAAGAGTGGAAAAGTTTCATTTTAAAAATGGTCCTTCTTTTTTCCTTTCCCCAAGAGTTTCACTTTTCCACTGACCGTTAACTGTAAAGAAGTCAGTGAGTGGAAATATGGGAGAGCAAGTAAAGGTTATTGATTGTGCGGACACCTTTTTCCTCTTCTTTTTTTTGCTAGAATAGAAGCTCAAGTCTGGAACACTCTCGACTTTTCCGCTGGACGAAATATGTCCAATAACATATCAACTTTTTTATCATAAGTACATTCCGTTGTGAATGGAGGACGAGGCTAAAAGTGAAAATAATAGTTCCCAGTAGAAAGGCTTGTATGTGATGAATATGTGAAAAACGGATTTCATCCATCTGGAAGTAATCACAGTGGATTGTAAATTTTCTCCGTTGAACGTTTTGAATAGGTTTGGATGAGGAGGGAATAGAAAAAATGTGTATTTTTTTGGGAACAAGGGTGGAAAAAAAGGATTTTCATTGCCATATGGCGCTGTGGAAATTTTCGCCAGACACGTACCATTGTGACTTTGTTGGATCAGGTACAATTTATATCATTCACGTGCACACATACACCCATATATATATCCACTCTTTAAACCAGTATAAACTTCACACAAGGTCTAGTTGACGTTATCACTGGAGAAGGGCGAAAAAGGGCAGTGTTATGATTGGAGGAAGGAATATACCTAAAAATGTGTTTAGGAGGTTGCCTCCTTGTTCAAGTAGTTTTATCCAAGTTTAACAAATTTTGCAGACATATGATGGCGTTCACACTCAAAATTTTGTTAAGTATTGATGTTTTCTTGCATAAAAATGTGGAAGCTTTTCTCCCATTATTATACTATTTTTGAGGTGGGAGCATAACTGATCTTGTTTTTCTTCCTCAGCATATATCCTTGTATTTACTTTAGCTAAAAATAACCAGGTACTTTACAACTAGTTTTTTTTGCCTTCTCCAAATTTAGTTGCTATTCTTCTCCCTTCAAGAATGAAAGCCAAGACAGCTCAAAAATCTCCCTTTTCATTTTTATATGATAATGTAGGCAAATACATCCTTGATAAATAATTCAAGGGAACCTTCTTACTCTGAAAGAGGAATGTATCATCAAAGGAGGTTCCCAAGAAAAATCTCTCACCCGACGGAAAGGAGATTGGTTACGTTGTCATCATCACTTCCAGATATGATAAATGTGTGAGGTGTGTGTACATGTCTGTGTAAAAATTGTAAATATATGTAAGATTGCAAATGAGACTCCATTTCAGCCTCAGTTTGTATGCATACATTTAACAATTTAATATCTTCTCACACTCTCAGAAAGTTTTGTCTGTTGCTCAGTCCCTTTCTCTCATCACTGTATAATGTGTCTCAATTTATGTTTGTTCTGTCAGTCAATTTCATCATCTGGAAAGGAGACAGAGTGGAATATATGCTCAGCCTTGTGCCACCGACAGCTTGACGTTTTCTCCAGAAATCCTTTCCAACTTTCTTGACTGCATTACTCGAAGAGAAGTATTCACGGTTGGTGGATGTGTCCACAGAAATATGCTTAACACAAGAGCCCTTCTCTTTACACTCTAGCTTTTCATAAGAAGGGGTAGACTTAGTGGAATGGAAAGGTCATTAGAACAAGCTTGTATGGGGATGTATGTGTTTTTCTCACAGCAAACACAAAATGAGTGATACTACTGAAGCATAAAAATGTTATGAGTTGTTGACAGCTTGCGTCTTGTATTCGCAAAGTTGAAATGACATGACATGACAAGCTGACAACTTTTACTTGGTGGGCTAACAATGAGCAAAATCCTTGCCAAGAAATAGTCGCCACTTTTTTGAGTGACTAACGTTTACCCTATCTTTTCGCTTCACTATGCATCCCATGCTCTCATATTCCCTAGCCTTTCCAACTCTCTCATCACTTGAAGAAAAATCTGTCTGAGAAATGGACAATGTATATACATTAGCGGAATGGGTGTATTTTCTCTACATTTAGAGTGAAAAGTAGGCCAGAGCCTGTTTGAAGTGGAGAATATAATGTATCATAAAAAAGTGCTTACTTCCGTCATTTCAAAGCTAACAACTTGTTTCTGTCTAATTCTCACTCTAAAAAAATCCCAAGAAAACTTTAGTCCGGACCAATTCACCCCGTTTTTAGACTCTCCTTAAAACATCCTTCACGACGTCATCATCCCATATGAGGAAATATCTCAGCTCATGATGTATTTTTTTAATGTTTGCCCTTCCCATCCCGTTTCCCGTTTAGGAAAGGGCATTAGCCATTCCCGAAACAATAATAGAGTGCAGTGCACTCCGTCCTTTTTAAAGGATCTCTTGTGAAATTGGAGCGAAAAGGGAAGATGGAAGCAGAGTATGATAATGTTTCATCGTATGCAATCAAGCTCACACCTTCCTGACGTTCATGAACATTCCCTAAAGTTACGACTACATGCTATCCATAATGTATGAGGGAACTCCTAACATAATCATCGTTCAGCGGGGGGAAAGACACACACAACAGAAGAGAAAGGTTTTCACCTAAAGATCCCTTTTCTTGGTACGTCAGAGGGAGAAGGTTGTGCGGTGCTGGTAGGAAAAACTTAAGCAACTGACATTTATTCCGACTTTCATTTCTGCCAGATTAACCATCAACTTGAGCATATATACATATTCCTTATTTTTTGCCAGTTGGAAGGTATTCAGCAATACACAGAGAGAAATATATGTATTTTCTGATATATGCATGACTCTTGCCGACTCCCTTATAAATAACGAGTGCACGTACGAGCTTACATCAAAAATGTCTGATGTGTAATTTGACAGGGTGTACGGAGTTTCTGGAAGGTAGAAAGTAGTGTCTATTTTCCACCGCTTTTCCACATGGGGAAACACCTTTTAATTTCCACTGACACGACACTCCAAGCTCACTCACGTGGAGTCAACTTGCACAGAATGGGATGATGTATGCAAGCATGCATACACATGAGATGAAAAGAAAACTCAGAGTGTAAAAGTGGACTACTGGAGAAAAAAACCATGTGGAGACAAGGATCACACTGGGAACATTAACAACCGCCACATCAGAGCGTACTTGTGTGTATGTGCTCTTAGGATATTTCAGTAGTGTTTTTTGCTTCGCGAAAAAAACAGAGAATGGATTTTTTGGGAGAGACGACGCAAGAATTTGATTTATGTTCTGAAATGGTTTCTAATAAAACTGACAATGACAACGTCACCGAGCTGCAATAACTTCAGATATTGATCCAACCCGTAATCTATCTTTGGGAGATCAGTCTATGTTAAAAATGGTGAACTGTCATTTTTACATTTTTGTGATAAATTAGGCAAGGGTTCAAGTGCACTGAATACGTATTTCAAACAAATACACACTTTTTTCTTTCTAGAATTGGAAGATTTTCTGAAAAAATGGCCATTTCAACATCTTGCATTCCATTACTTCAATTCTTGAAAGTACAGCTGGGATGGAAAGTGATGAATTGATGAAGGACTAGTGATCGAGGGTTTTTTTTGCTTTTAAGGAGGAAAAAGAAATTGAATTAAAATAACCAATAAGCCTCCCTCGTAAACTCTCCTTTCGACAAGATATTATTGGTATAAGCTCGCTCGCTTGTTTGAGAAACATGATACAAAACACAAGCGTTTCTCAATCTTATATTTCCACTTTCATTTTATGTAACCATGTATCATCTCATTTCTTCAGGTGGTGCAGTCAAGTAAAACTAGTAAGGTGGTGGAAAGTGTGTTCTTAAGTTGGGAAAGGAAGGAAGAGCTTGTCGTGTTGTGGAAGCATAATATGTGAGTGTGTGTGTATTTCCTTGTGGAAATTTGGAACAGATCCTCGACTGGTTTTTAAGTCAGGCCAAGTGAAGCAATAAAGTAATGTACTAGCCTACAATTCCCATTACATCCTTTTGAATTATTTATTGATATATCTGAAGGTTTTTCTTCCAACGGTGAACATACATATATAAAAATAAAGTGGGAGAGAAAGTTCCGAAGGAAAAAGTTTAGTCTTGATGTATAGACTACACAAGAAGAATATATGGGATGGTGGGTAATAATATATGGTACAAGTGGTATTACTACAAGATGTGCTACAAGAGATTTTTTTCGTGTTTGCAACACTACCCTTGTTGAGAGAGAATCCGAGTGTACATACCACAAATAGAGAAATTTTCGGGGACTGAGATTGTGAAAAAAACGACTTGGGAGAGGAACTTTCTAGTTATATTCTAAGGTGACATTATTCTTTTCACAGAGTCCCTGAAAGCCCTTTCCCATTCTCAATTCTCGTGTGTCGAGTACTTGTATGTTGACTTTGTCTCTAGACATTTTTTTCTTGTCAGTTTGTAAACAGAATGCAGAGGAGAGGACGAGTGTCTCTCTGGATGTGGGTTATAGACTCACGAGCAGGACACTCTTGTCCAAATGGGCGTCCCAGAAATAGAAAATTCAACCCAAATTCCTCACTTCTTTCTTTGGCTAAATTGAGAATTGTGTGAGAGGACAGGATTGAGAATAGGGCCAAGTTTTTAGAATCTTCGACAAATGTTTTTCCTTCACATTAAAATCCAAACAGAGAGAGAGAGAGAGCAAGAAGAGAAAGAGGCTTTTCACTTGGGTAAAAACTTGGCAATTGCTTGGACAAATTGGAAGGACTCTTTCTAGTCCCTTCAAGTTTTTTTAACCAATTCTCTAGATATGCTATGCATAATGGATGGATATGTTAAAGCTTGTGTATTCTGTATTCTAGAAGAGTGCGCCGAACCAATATGGAATGAGTCAAAATGATAAATTTGTGTTGATTTTTTGGTGACACAAATATTTTGAGATGAACTGGCTCAATCAACAATTACTCTTTTTTTGGGATTGAAGATTGTGAAAATTATAATGAAAGTAGCACAAGGAAAATTAACTTTTTCAACTGAATTTTTTATGAAGTTTGACGACAATCTTACAAATATTTTTAAGATGAATACTCATAGCAAATGGTAGATAAATTATCGAATAACTGTAGAGATAGGCAACTAGGTAATGTCGAGGAAGTAGTAAGTTAAGTAGATGAAATTAATTCCTTTAAAATGTCTGGTACGGCTCATTTGCAATTCCTTTTAATATTTAATGCCTCAAAATGCTCCAAGCTCTAAAACCTCTCTCTTGAACATTACTTATTAAAGGTTAACTTCCTGAGCTAAGTGAGCTAGTAAAATGAGTTGAAATTGACTTATTTAATTTTTGAAGAGGACTAAAAAATTCTACAAAATTTCCTTTTCATCCCCATCCTACATTCAGCCACTTCCGCCAGAGCATTTTTTTTTCAAGGACTACTTTCCATCTCACAAAGGAATTGTACAAGTAGGAAAACAGTTGGAAATGAAAAGTATTTTCTAAAAGGCATTACGATAAAATACGAAAAAATTGCCAATGACATTTTACTTTCCTTCATTCAAGTGGAATTCCCCTTAACCAGACAATCTCTTCTCTACGGGTAAAAAAATCCATTCTACACTGTGTAGGAGAGAGGATTCAAGAAAAAAAGGTCTACAAAAAAGAAGAAAAATATTCTTTGAACTGGAGTGTAAGAAAATTGATATGAAAAAAAACCAATGAGAAAAAAAACTCCTCGACGAAAAGAAACTTGTGGTTTTTTCTCCGTATTACTCTCACAGTACAAAGCAATTTTCCTTCTGTGAAGGAAAAAAGGGCTCTTTTTGAAATCAATATTTTTCTAAGGATTTTCCCCTACATTGTAAATATTCCCTCATTGGAATTACAGACATTGAAGCCTTTAACGTAAATTTACATTTTACAACATTTCCGTAAAAATATTTTTCTTGTTCCTTGTATCCCCCCTGCCCCCACACTTTTTTTTTCTTTCCCAGCTGCATAAAGTAAGAAAGTTGTCCATTATTGTAACACCACTATATTTCATCTATACATGCAATATACTTAACTTCCAAGGTGGCCATATATAAAATGGAAATGGAAGAAGAGGAATTTCCTCTGTGCAGGTTTCAAGTACCCTGCTCCATCCTGAAAGTCCCTTAGAGACCTATTTCAATTTATTCTGTACGAATTTCCTGACAAGTATGAGCACGAATGGACACACACATCTCTCCTTTCCTCAGGATGCATACTTATGTTCTTTCCAGCTGAGGGAAAACGTATATCATCTTAAGTATATTTGTGTGATCTCTCTCTCTCTTCCACTCCGTTCCTTTCACTGACCATGATTGTTTGCTGGAAAGACACAACTGGAGGGGATTGGAATAACAAGTGAATTCAATTTACTATTTGTTCTATTTATTCCACCATCCACTCACTCACCGTCGTCCAATGTTTTAATGCCTTTTCCACTTTGCGACATATTCCCCTTTACTTTATTCCAACCATGTGGGTATGTCATATGAGAAAAATTATGTGTACATAAGGTGAAAGGGTACCTTGTTTAAAAATGAAAACGTCTTGATATCATTTTCGATAAACAAGAAAAGACCCCTTCATAGTTCCTTAGGTATTGATCAATTTCCTAAGAGTAAAGTTTAATTTGAACATCAAAGTCAACTTTCCGTTTGTCGCACAGGAGGAAAAGGCAATCCATAAAATGACAAGTTTTTATACTCCCCCTTATCACGAAAGAACTCTACCTTTCTCATTGATACAGACAGAGACATCCCTTTAAAGCGACTTGGAAAGGCTGTAAGGTGTGCTAAAAGCCGTTATGTCAACTTTAATAATAAGCCATCCTCTTTGGAAACAAGCACGGAGTTGTATACTCCTCGAGCAAGTTTTTTCTCTCTATCGCTCTTACACAGTTATCCTCTTTCCAGGCAAGATGTGTGTTTAGAGAAAATATATAAAATATCAGTTATATATATATTTTTTGCGCTATGTTGCACTTCGTTATTTTTCCATTACAGAGGGATTCACGAGGAAGAAAAACTACTACAAAGTTCATAAACAAGGACATATGTATAGAATATGATGATCTTCATATGGCTCATCTTTGAGCCTTTTGACTCACTCTCCTCCATAAAAGGCAAGAAATGCATGAAAGTGTACATTCTAAATGTCTTAATAACTATGAAAGCGATATGTACATATATAAATATTGTAGTAAAAAGAGTATCATCATTAGAAAACTTTCTCCATTCCCCAACGACCCTTTCCTTCCCTCTGACAATCTCAACTCACAGTAGGTGACGGGCAAGCTATTTCCGCCAATGGCTCATTCTAGAACTAATTTTGAGGAAAAGAGCTAAGCGGATGTGTTAGTTACAACGAGATCAAGATAAGAAGCAAAAAATATCCTTTCCAACTTACTCTAACTTACTCTCTGCTTGTTTAACTTACACCTTAGTTTCTTTTCCTGCCCAAGCTCGAGTTGAACTGTCAGCGAAGAAAGTGAAGGTATACACACCTTGAAAAAACTATATACTCCTAGTGCACCACCACTACCAAGTGTGACGCTGACTGTGCAGCGTCTTATTAACGTTCCAGATAGACTAAAGCATACACATTTACATCTACTTCCTCTTTCAAGCTTGAGGACAGTCATGTGTGCAGAGAAATTTCTATACTCTTTCTTTCTCTCTCTCGCTCTGCTTGTGTGAGTCTTTGTCAAGAGTGCAGTCCAAGCGGGGTTGGAGAGGCTGTCTCAAAACGAAACTGGAAGTGAATGGAGTCAAGATAAAAAACACTTTTTTTCTTTCTCTCTTTTTCCGTCCTTATATTTCTCTAGTTCTTTTCATCTCATAGATTTTTTTTCTCGGATATAATAACCCCCTATGAGACTAGAGTTAGTATACCTCGTCGACAAAGTTAATAAGAATTGATTGCTTGAAAAGTCTTAGTTGAAGGGAGAAGGACAAACTTGTAAACTGTTCTTGGCTTTGTTGATTGAACTAAAAACCCTTTTTCTTTACTAGCTCATGGAACCACGGGTGGTTTCGTAGTTGATGACTCGGAGAAATATGGCTACAAATGTGTCTTTGCTCCTTATTCTCTACTACCAATTGCATATACATTTTCCTCTCGTTGGCTTATTCCATGTCAAGTCAACCCTGTAACAAGTCTGGAGAGAGAGATGTTGAGTCTTCTCAAATAGGGAGATTGCTAACGGAGCAACAAGAGGCGTTTTTTTTCGAAATGCTTGCTCAACTATGTATAAAAATAGGGTTGTTTCAGTATAGAATCTTTTTAGGGGAAACAAATGCATTGTAGTTCAGGTTTAAATCCCTTTTCCACTTGATACACACAAGTGGACCGAAGCTACTAATAGAAATATAATTCTGAATTGAATACTATCGTAATTTCCTTCCACTTCCTAGCTGCTATTGACAGTAGGATTAGATGCATGACTGGGCGAAAAACGAAATGCAATGGAACCAATTCCGTCACCCCTCTCGCCAAACAATCATCTCTGAAGCAGAGCTTTTATTGAGTTTTTTTTGTATACAATGCCGTCGTACCAAGGGATTGTCCTTTAGAATACTATATTTTGTCAAGGAATGAAGTCACTTTGGCGTAAGTTGTATTCCACCTTGAATGAAAGTCTTTCCTTCCGTTTCCAGTTAAGAAGAATGAATGATATTTTGGATGGAAAAGTTGACCCCTTTGTTTTTAAAAAAGTTCGCTAGTGCAAGTGAAACAGTAAAAGAGAGAGAGAGAGAGAGAAAAAATGAGAAAACTGGGGAAAGGATACAACATAACATCAGTCAAGTTGGCAGCTGGCTGGGTTTTTGTCAAAATCAAATCAAAACAACTGAACATGGCTAACGTTTGAGGGGAACTGAAAAGTAAAACAAAGCAAGATACATTGAGCAGCAAAAAGAGTTTTTTTCTCCGGCTTTTTTCTTTATCTCTCTCTCTTTTCTTTCTCTGTACAGAATCCTGATGAGAAGGGGGCTCTTCTTGAGGGTACTCGTTGTGCACAACTCTTTCGAAAAACATTTTTTTCCTGTGGTATTCTGAAGCTGACGGCACATCAATCAACATAATTTCTCCTTTGCGCTTTCCACCAAGTTTTTCAAGCTTTTTCCCCTTGATTTGAAGAATTTCATGGTAAATGTAGATTGATGTCTTTTCTCCAGCTTTTCTCTCATTATTGATTTGTGTCTAAAAGCGGAGAAGGAATGACGAAATACAAGTTTTCCAAATTGGAATATAAAGATTTATGAGGGAGCCCACTATAAAAAAAGTTTTCCCTCTAGTCATCCCTCTCACTCCTACGAACATAGTTCTTTTGAAAGAAAATGAATTTGTTTGTAATGTAATATGCTAGTATATCAAAAGGGAAAGGTATGTTTTATCAATTTATATTCAGTTTGGAGGAAAAACGTGAAAGATTGTGATTTCCTGTGTGAACATTTTCCCCCTTCATATTACTCCAAAGAGTCACTTTTCATAGGATCCTTTTTCCTCTAAAGTTTTGAAAAGGAAAAAGGGGCGAATATAAACAGTGGAAAAATCCATTTTGCAGAGAGTGCGCAACCAAACACATACAAGGCAAAGATTAAGTAGGAAACATTCGGAATAAAGATAACTGTTGTTTGCTCATGGATAGAACATGATCTGTTTACTACGAAAATAATAGCCCACAAGAGACCCATCCAAATCCCATGAAGCTTATCTCGTGGCAAATGATGCATCAGTCAGTAATCCTGTTTCGACTCGTATGTTTTGTGGATATGGAAGAATCGCAAAAATACATTTCTACCATTATTATGAGCATCAGAGAGATTTGATTTTCCCTTACAACACTATTTTACAACCTTTCATAATTACCCCAATCGCACTCTTCCCTCTCAACGTGGGTGTTTAATAGTGAAGATTTTTTTTTATCAAAATGAAATACTCCAATTGGAAAAAAAGATTGCTCATAAGGATGAAAATTCACAAGCTATTTTCATCTCCTTAATTACCCCGCTTTTCATATTTACAGTGTACTTTCCCTCAACCACCTAATCCCCTCAAGAAGAAAGCTTCCAATGAAAAACTTTCCTTAAAAAGTACCTGATATATAATTGGTTCTTTCCCAAAATTCTCTCCCTTGTAATACCCCACCGCGGGGGAAAAAGGTTGTCTCGTTGATTGAACAAATTATTTCAATCGGCAATCCCATTCTCGTCCGTTCTATAGCTTCCAGCTGACGCAAAGCAGTTTCCTAATTTCATTATATGAATCATATTACTTCCATCCATTTTCAGAGGGATATCTCGGCGAAAAAGAGAACATTTGGAAAATGGTACTTGGCCAAAAATGCCAGAAGGGATATAATTTTCGAGGATGCCAGATAGTCAATGTAAGAAAAAAAGCTCAAGGGCTATTTCTTGATGAGGAGGATATGTTTTTCCACATCTCAACTTCCTTTTTTCTCCTCTCTGTGGGAAATGTTATTGGATGTTAGAGTGACAGCGGAGTTTTGTACTACTAGCCTGGATCCAGTATCGAAGGAATAGTTAGCCATAAAATCCTCCAGTAATGACCACTGTGATACATTGAAGAAAAGGATACTGATATATTAACTGGGCCACCATGATTCTTTCTTGCTTTGTAGACAGCTCCGAGCTTCTTTTTTTTACTACTTTTACTCGCCACACACACCCCACCACACTCATATATTATGCATTGCTAGATGTATAGCTGGACTAGAACATGAAACACTATAGTGGCGACTGGGAGACTGCATTACAAAGAAAGGGAAAAAATCTAATACTTGTTCTGCTTGTGTGAACAATATTTTTACAACTGAGAAAAAATGTCTAAAATAATGGCGGCATATTGTATCTGTTTGTTTCCCGAGGATAAAAAAACTCTTCTTGGAGCTGCTCCCCTTTTTCTCTAAAGAGGGAGGAGAAGAAAAAAGTGTTACTATCATTTGATCAAAAGAGTATCCCCGTTTCCTTCTATCCAGGGAGACATACAAGTGACCGGAATGATGAAGAAAGAAAACGCTACAAGAAAAATAAATGTAAGAGGAGAAAGTAGGGAATGTATATAGCAAAGCTTCTTTTTCCTTGTAGGAAGGAAGTACGGAAGAATGCAATGGAGTAATGGAATGAGCATGTTTGTATGTGTACCTATGAGTGTAACACAGTTGAAAACAAATAGCCTTCAGTATTTTCTTCTTCTTTTTTATCTATTTTCGTGGTGAATGATAGGGCACGCACTTAGTAAATATCGCTTCACAGCCCTACTCACTAGAAAAATATCCTAGTTTAGTATCTATTTCTTGTGAAAAAATGTATACACCGAGATGTACATGAGATCATTGCAATAACTTCTCTTTTGACTTTCGCATGGGAAAATAAAAGCACAATTTTACTTTAGCTTAGCTTCCCAAACAGTTTATATAGTATGGAGAAAAACGTGAATACGAGCAGTATGCCCTGTTTTTATATCAGGAATAAAAATGCTTCTTGTTCCTCCACAAAGACTCGTTTTTTTCATCATCTGATGAGTAAAATAGAGAAAGTACGTTGTCATTGTATCTATTTTGGTTTGGAGAACCTTATTATAAGGGAAATGTTTGAGAGGAGAAGCAGTAAATCTAGTAAAGAGAAGGACACACATTCATTATTGTAAGAAGGGAAAGGGCAAGCCATTCAAGTTTTAGTAAATAGGTGAATATAATTCCCAGTCTGGGTAAAATGTCCTCTTTCGTGTTTATGTTCGTCGAGGAAAATACACACGAAGGGAGCATTCACTATTCAGAGTGTTTTTACGACGAGACTCTTTTCCATTCACGAGAAAATTATAGCCCTCATTGAACCATGCCCCCTGTCTTTTGTATCATTTCGGGTGTAGTCAATTTGTTGCTTCTTGTATCATCATCATCCTTATTCTCATAATACACTAGGAATTTATATATTAGCGTAGAGTTGGGAAAAAAATCTAGATGAACACAAGGATAATATTATTATCTAGCTGTAAATTGTGTATATATGGGAGGTTATCTGTCGTAATGTGTGTGACATGATCAAAATGTGGAGATAGGAACTGATGCAAGTTTTCGTACAGGATTTTTTCTTCTGTGTTGCGGAATCATTCTGGAATATTGGATTTCAAGGAAAAAGAACGAAAAGGAGGGCTTGAATTTTTTTCTAATCTGAAAATCCTACGCAGAGTGACCTAAACAGAGTTTAAAAAAAGTTGTTTGGAGACATGTTTCGGATTGTAGGTAGGCTTTTCTATGTGCAAACAAGAAAGGAGGTAGCTACTCGTGTACGGCTTTTCTAGGGAAAGTTCTCTGAGAATCAGTTCATGTCCTGGTTTCTAATTTCGTGTGCTGCGTTGAATACCACATACTATAGCGTGTGTGTTCATGAATGCGACGTTATTTCGATTTACAAAAATGGCAAAATCCTGTAAACCTGCTTCCAACGAGACATGTTATGGAGAGAATGAGATTGGAGAATGGAACATGAACTGTAGACTGGAAATTGCTGATTTGATACTTTTCAAAAGCAGACATGTACACAATGTGTGGTAAGTTTAGCGTAACGCTAATATGAGAAAATGGTGTTCAATTCCACTCTCCCTTTTTTCGCCCATCCTTCTGTCCAAAATCCAACCTTTTAATCTACACCAGGCGTTGAGGATACAGATAACCTTTTTCCTTTCAAAAAAGGCTTATCAGCCAGAAAAAGGAATACACATTTCAGCCAAGTTTTTATATCCCTATTTCTATTCAATGTTCGACAAGGATCTAAATCATTTCTCTTTTTAGAGAAAAGACTAGCAAAAAGGTTAGGGTTCTAATGTGGTAAATATTTTGAAGAGGAAAACACGTTTCATTTTGGTTTTTGGGTAATTTAATTCGAAAGAGGATAAGAGAAAAGGGTGGAGTGATTTTCACAGATATGTAGTGAATAAATCGCCAGCATTTCCCAATCGCAAGATATATATATTTCCTTAGGAAAACATTATGCCGATGTGCTTGAGCGGTGTTAGCTTTTGAGAAGTACTCATCCAAAAGGATTTTACTCCACGAGAGTATGGAAAACCATATACATACATACGTGGTGGCTACAGGAACCCTTTTATTCTCACGACTCTCCTCTCTAATTATTTTCTCAGCTAACTTCCCCTCCCTTATCATTACCTTTTGAATCTAAGATTTATCTAAGTCATCAGTTTTCAATTTAGATTTGGTCATGTGTGCAAAACCAGAACTTACTTTCATATAGTTGAGCTATACAAGTTAAAATATGCATATATCCTAAACACTCTGGAAAGAGGTTGCATAATATGATTACAGTTTCTGCAAATCCAGTCATACATTTTGCTCCTCGTACTCATTCTGTTTTGGAGTTTAATCGCTTCCTTGCTACTTGTGGGAATAGATGTTGTTTTCATTGTTAATGGAACATGAAAGCTGGGTGAAGAATAGGAGAAAATTGTACTCAATGAATAGAGCTGGTCGTAAAATCCGCAAAATATATGCATCTAAGTTTACTCGGAAAGTCAGCCGGATTCACTCATTTATTCCATTCACATTATGAGAATCCTTCAGGAAATAGGATGCGTTTTCGTCGAAATAAGTAGAAAATGTGTGTATACTATGTATTTGTATAAATGGGACTAACTTTCATACATAGTTTATAGTCTTTATAGAGTTTTTCCTGTCTTGTTTAAAAGGCTTCTGGAATGAGTGGTTGTAATTCGATGTAATCTAATTTAAAATACATTATTTGTGCGAAACTCGAACAGCTTTTGCCAATTCACCTGTCACTACATTTTAGAGAGTCTCTTCCAAAAGTGGATTTGTGGGAATAGCTGAGTCAGAAGTGAGTTCTCACCGTGTTGCCACGTTCTCAATTTAACACCTAGGGTTACCAAGTGGTACGTGAATGCTTGATGTCATTGAGGTAATATTACCCCATTGCTTGATGTAGGTATTTTTCAATTTTTTTATTGTTTGATGCAAAGAGCTTATACTTATAAGATTGTCAAGATTCCAGCGACCTCATGCCAATGGCATTTACAGCATACCTACTTTGGATTGATGGGATTACAATTAAATTCTGATATTTTCAGTTAGATATCTTCCACAAGTTTCAAACAGCTCCTTTTCAGGAAGTTTAAAAGATTTCAATGTTTGCCCTTAAATGCAGCACGGTCTAAAGGACTTGTTTTTCGCATTTGCTTACACACCCGTCTTTCATGACTATGTTAAGTTTTCAATGATGACTTTCAAGAGGTCAATATTGACTTTTTCCAAGACCCCCTCTTTTCCAATCTTTCATTTCTCTTGAAAGATCCTTTCCCTTTGCAACTGCATGTCATTCTTCCTGCATCAAAAAATTGTTCTAGTAGAATTGTCAACATTTCCTGGGCTATTTTACAAAATGAAAAGTATACAAGTTTCCTCCTCTTCGAAAGCATCCCAAATAGCTTTCAATCCCTTTCCTCTACCTACAAATACTAACACTTGGGAATGTTCAAAAGAAAGAGGATTTTTTTATTACGTTGAAAAATGGCCCAACTCTTGGCTCATTGTTGGCCACCATTTCTTCCAACATTCAAGTATGCACTTACTCAGGAAGTCAGCAAAAGGGCTTTTTGCATTTTTCTCCCATGCACGTATCAAAAATTGAAGGGAGCCATCTTTTTCTTTTTCTTTACAAAAAAAATGTAAAAGCCTTCAAGCATTTTTTTTCAGCTTGAATGAATGAGAATAATAGATACTGACCCAATGACAGCAAAACCTTTCTGCAAGCCGTTCTCCGAATAATGGCTGTCGGTTATTGTCTGTGATGACGAAAAAAGTCGTTCTTCCGATAACAGATGAACCCTCATAAAATGGAATCCAAATAGTCAACAGTGAAAAGAGGATAAGACTCTTTTAAAGCAAGAGAGAAAAAAAGCCTTTCATCTTTCCCACTTTTCTTCTTCTTCTCAACTCCTTCTATAAAAAATTCTCCTCCACAGATTTTTCTTAAAGAAAAAAAAATCAATGCTCCCACTTACCATCCTACATATATTTTTGAAGACTTGTGTCTATGCACTCAACTTCCTAGGTGAGCATCATGTCCTTCAGGTCTCCATTGGCATTTCCAATGATACCGAAAAGTGAGCTCTCTCGCTCTCTCCCATGAAGAAATCATCATTAAAAGATCATTCATTGGTGAATATATATAGGCACTTTCTCCCGAAGCATTGTAGTTCACCGCCCTTTACAACAGCCATAAGTCTTCCTTTCGGTGAACGCTTGCCTTCACACAATTTCCTCTGGGTGAATGATTCCTATTCAATATGCTCTCCTCTTCCAACGTATTCTTCTTACGTAACTTCACAAATGAAGGAGGGGAAGGAGATAGCTGGGGAAAGTGCAAGACTCACACTATCCCTCCTCGCACAAGCAACATCCTCTCTGTCATTTTTTCCTTTTTATAAAAAGAACGCAAGACTGTATCTCTCTCTCTCTTTCTCCATGTTTTACATAGACACATCTAACCTACATTCCTTTCCACGCCAGGCGGGTTTTAACTTGTGTGTGCAAAATACTAATACTCCTCCGGAATCTGCCATAACTGCACATCCGAAAGAGCCCATTGAATCGACCTTTTTTTTGAGGAGGAATGGGGCCAACCTGAAGATAGCAGTTGGCTTGGATGTCGACAAAAAAGTCTTTTATAAGAGTAACCACTACCACCATCCTCTCCTTCATCACCATAAGAGGAGAAAAGACCACACTTGGGGAAAAATAGTTTGTGTAGTTACACTCTCTGCGAGAGAGAGAAAAGAGCTCTTCCACATTCTTGAGGAGGATAACACTATTGGAAGCAAATTGAAGTCCGATATTACCATCTAATACTTTTTTTCTCAACACTTATCCAAGATATCGATATCCAGCCCTCGTGCCTCGTACGTTGGCTTATTTCAAATGCATAAATTCTCATATTATATTATTCCTCCAGCTTGATATTTCCTCTTGATGTATATCATAATATCATCCTTATATCTATTTTTATTATGAAAGTAAACTTGCTGGAGGATGTATTCCTCCAGAAAAATGGTTGGTGGGAGAGATATTCACATGAATGTGCATTTTAAGGAGGAAAACGAGTACTACTTGATATGCTAGGAGCTCCAAGATAATGCGAAATTTCTTCAAAAGCAAAAAAAAACTCTAAGAATGTACAAGTAGCTCTCTCATCTTAGATAACCTTGTATAGAAAAAACTATACGAATATGTGGCACAATCAAGTATAAAAGTATAAAGAAGCTCTCTTCTCCATGAGGATGCATCCTGTTAAAGGATCATCTTGCTTTCTGTAAGTAATAGAATGCTGCCAGCAGCGTTTACTTTTCCTTTCTTTTTTCTCTTTTCTCTTTTTTGCATCATAAGCTCTCGTTATATTCTATTGCATTAGTGGGAAATGCATGCCGGTTGATGGTCTATATGAAAGGGAAAGATAAAGAGTCATCTTAAATTTGAAGATGGAATATTATGTGCTATGTACATTTCAAAAATATCTTGTACGCTATAGATAGTCCCTTTAGGAACTTTTCGCAAGATGTATGCCTGCATCTCGTACAAGATGAGGATGCATATTTTGAGGGAGAAATGAATACATTATTTTAATCAATCGTTGAGAACATTTTTGTGAATTACCTCTCCAATTCTCATAAGCTGGATGAATGAGCTGATGGGTTTCCTTAGTATGAGAAATATTTCCTTATTCTTGCGTGTATAATAATAATATCCTATAAGAGTAAACAATGTATGGGAAAACTCTGAATAAATATATCTTCCCTTGAAGGAAAATTGTGGTTGAGGGGAGTGCAATAATAACATAAGACATTTCAGTACGTGCTTACCCGGTTGATCTTAGGATGTATGGGAATAATAAGGAAGGGGATGGATGGGGAAATTTCCTTGTAGAAAATATGGATAGTTCGTCCTTTCCTTTTTTGGGCAAAGGTTTTCTCTTCTCTACTTTTTTTTATAGATATATATTATTTTTTCTCTTAGTTTCCTCACTGACATACTTATACACTGTAAGAAGGCATTACAAAAGGATACATTTTTTTCCTCTTCTCTGGCAGACATCAGCCCTCCTGGATATGTTTATGTTGACTTGTAACCGCCCATTACTTGTGTACAAGTAAAAGAAAAAGTGGGACTGGCAATAGGACTACTTTCCTTCTCCTTCCGCTTTTCCCAAAGAATATAAAGGTTGGGAGAGAAAGCTTCTAGCAAACAACATCATCGTTACTACAGCGAAACATCAACTGATCGTGATGAATGTGCGACTCGAGTTGCTCTGTCCTCTTGCAATTTCTCGACTAGAAATGCCCCCTTATTCTTCATTTCTTAGGGAAACATCCACAAACTCGCATTCTCAGTTTCTACGAGTAATGCACATTCCTGTCATCAGACAGCTAGCAGGAAGATTTTTCAGAGAAGGAGGAAAAGAAGAAAAAATATATATATCTAGACAGATCCAAAATAATCCAAGAGGGAAAGAATAGAGAATTCCAAGGGAGAAGGAGGCGGCTGAAAAGTTGGAGTGGTGTGGTGTGTTCTCTCTAGGAAAAAAGAAGCAATGTCGACTTTAGCTCTGATCACAATCGCTTTGATGACTACTCCTCTCAGAGATTCTCACATTCTCCTCCATTTTTGTTTACTGAATGATCACATCACCGTCATCCAATCGTAAATGCTACACACCGTTAAAGGCTCATTCCATCCACTCCAATTTTCTGTATCAAATAACAATTCTACCACGAGTTCCACAATAAATTTTTATCTCTTGGAATCCTTTCCCGCTTTGCCATGAGATGCATTTTTCACACAAACAATAAAAAATACATAAGAGTCTGGCTAGACGTGGTGAGAAGAAGATGGAAAGTGTTTAGAATGGGAGGAAAGACATACATTTTTTTCCCAAATATTCTGCTTTTTTCTTTGGCAAGACGAATTTGTGCCATAAAGTTGTACAAAAGAGATTGTCTGATGAGGTTTCTCTCTTTTTTAGAAAAGCCTATGAAGGAATGTTAGCTACCGTTTTGTATTCTAGTTTTTTATTCCAGGAAGACTTTCTCCTCTTGTGTCTCTACACTTTTTGTAGAAAAAAAAGCTAAGCTTTTGGAGAACTTTTTGTGAATTATTCATGATTCGGACTGGTGACTCCTTATACACCATCATATCTTCTTAACAAGTGCTTATAACATGGATAAACTCGAGGTGGCTCTTCCATCAAGTAAAAACAATGTATTACATATGAAGAGAGGGGAAAACCTGCCCAGAAGAAGAAAGAAAAAAACTTTCCCTTTTTTTCTTTGAGTGGGAGCAATCGTCTTTGAAGGGAAAAAACTGTGTTGCAGTTTTCAGTACTCCTTGTGAGAAAGGAATGTAGGATAACGACGTATTATAAATCCGGAGTACAAAAAATTGTCACATTTTTTATGATCGTATTGAGACTCGTTGGAGAGCTCATGGTATAAATGCTAATCGATGTGAGAAAGTGCGAAAGAGCCTATCAGAAAATTGTATCGTGGAGAATAAAAAATAGCTCTCTGAAATGACACACATATTTCCCTGAGCTCTTGCACATTCTCTCTCGTTGTTATACCCCGTTTGTCTCTGGAAGATGAATATCTTTTACTTTATAGCTTTAGTGTTGGACAAGAGTGCTCCGAGTACAACTCTTGTTTACCATATGATGGGGTGTTCAGTGTCAAACTAATGTATGCAAAATATTGTATGCTTTTCTCATCTCGAACACGGCCATGTTGTATACATGTATAAGCATAATAGAGGAATTTTGCTGGAAGCTAAAACTCTCTGAATAAAATTGTATGGTGGATGGTGATATGATTTTGGGTGGTTACAACTACTAGTGGGTAATCAGCTGGTGTTAATGGCTTCTCTTGGTGGATGGTGATGATGATGATGAGCCGTTTTTCCTCTGTCGACTCAACTTATAATAATTCTTAGGGTGAATACCCCCCAGCCATTATGATACTGTTGTGGTAGGCTAAACTGGGTTCTATGCACTCTACCAGATTTCCTGAGTATAGTTGAACGCACGAATCTTTTGAGATGATAAGGGAAACTGGAGAAAATGGAATGGGATACGGGTGGTTGTGGTAAAGTTGTCTTGTGCAACTTTAGGGGAAATTAAAAGTACACTAAAAAGTATATGTGTATCTTTGCATGCTATGAATTCTGGATGTAAATCTTGTAATAATATTTTGAGTTCATGCATTTAATTTATCATATTATTCCATAGAAATTGTTCACTTACAACTTCCGCCCACTGAAATATATACCTATAATGCTGGGCTCGAAATGTTAGGGTTTTATTTGTTTATGAGGAATTTTACTAATGTATACATGCATACCATACATACCAAAGAAGCTCTCAACAAGCTTGCAATGAAGAATACATAAGGTGAGCATTTATAATGTATGGTGCTCTTTGTTCACAAAATTATGTAGAAGAGGGAGAGATGTTGATTTCACTTTTTAGCACTAGTGCACTTCTACCATTTCTCTCAGATATTCATGAGAAAAAATGACTTTTCTCAGTTTTTTTTGTGAGCATCATCACAAGAAAAAAATTCTGAATGGTATTAAGGCATTTTCAACTTTATGAATACTACTTGCCTTTTCCTCTCTCTCTCTCTCTCCATATGTAAGGCATTCTTTCTCGTTTTAGTTGTTGTTCCACCATTTCCGTTTGTAGTGGAAACATTTTTGCTAGAAAATGTACATACACAGCCACAATATTACATGGGGAGGGAAAAGGGCAGCGAAAAAAAGTCTGGAAGCTTTCGCCTCTCATATTATTAGAAGGTTTCCAGTTGCCACATTATCCGGCTTTGCTTTTTCCCCACCGAAAAGGAAACTTTTGCATATGCTACATGCTTTCCGTTTTAATGCATTAAACTTGAAATGCATGAATATAGCCTCGTCATATATCTCTACCTACATTGTTTTCTCCAGCTACGGCTAGCATTTTTTTCACGATGAAAGTGAAGACTCATGTATAGATGTAATGTGTGTGCTGTGAGCAACTCGTGTTGCGTGAGAGGAGCCAGCATTTCTGTGTACCTTTTGTTCCTGCCATATCCACAGTGGCACATATGTAATTTATCATACATTTTTCAACTCTTCTCCACTTCTTTTGAAATTCTCCAAACCAAATAAGTAAAATTATGTATGTGTACTCATAACACAACATCATTCATTTGAGCACAACCAAACACACAAATGTAAGGAACTTTAAGCCTTTTGAAGATGAGAGAAAGAGTTTTTTTATGTACATTTCGAAATAAAAGGTATAAGACTTACAAGTGGAGATGTAAGTACCTCGAAACAAGATAGAAAACGAAGGGATTTTTTTCTTCATGGGAAATGGAAATAAGAGATTTTTTTCTCTTTTCTCATCTAATGTACAAGTATGGCAGATTGTTTGTGAGAGAAGGAATAAATGTGCATCAAGCACAGCAAGCTCCCATCTCAAACTGGTAAAAGGAGGGAAAGAGGCTTCAAAAGTTTCCGCCTTCGAGGAAGCATCTGTCAAGAAAGGGAAAAAAAGTCGGTTTACTTACTTCTCTCGAAAACTAAAAACTGTTAAGGATTGCATTTCCCACACGAAATCATTCCTTTTGCCCCTTTTCATTCTCTACTTCATCCCAGTCGCTTTTTCGCTTGTCTGAAGAAAGCCACGCTGGAGAAAGTTAAGGAGAGAGGAGAAAAACAGAAATTAATTTTCCATTTCGGATAATACTCTTTAAAAACTCTTTAGGCTTTCTTGTGCTCCAAAAGAGAAAAAAGTAAATGACAGAAGTAGAACAGACATTCTGGCGCTTACAAGTCGTTCGTGATGCGTTCTCATATAAATACTACATATCCTATTAACAAGCTGCTTTCTCCAATCCTCCAAGTGCGTAATAACAAGCGGCCCATTTTTCCTCCTTGACTATGTAAAGGGGATTTGTGTATCGAATAAATTCATTTATTGCACATCATGTAAAAAAAACGTTAAACCATGCAAAATAGAGCTATTGGGTGTAGTTCAATGCAAAAAGTGAGATAAACAGTCCCAAAGGGAAAATATGTNGCGGCCCATTTTTCCTCCTTGACTATGTAAAGGGGATTTGTGTATCGAATAAATTCATTTATTGCACATCATGTAAAAAAAACGTTAAACCATGCAAAATAGAGCTATTGGGTGTAGTTCAATGCAAAAAGTGAGATAAACAGTCCCAAAGGGAAAATATATGGTTTTCCTCTAAAAGAAAGCCTATTTATGAATGTATTCCCTTTCAAATGCAAAACAATACAATATTCCCTTGTGGACCCTGATTTCAAAAACAATTGAAGATTTACTCAACCTCCTTTGGTTTCACAGAAGTACGTGATCTTCTGCATAGGATAGGCTAGAAGGAACACTGCTGGAGTGGAATCCCCTTCAAAAATGGGAAAAATGAAAACGACACTACCAATTTACTGAGCATTGTAAAAAAGTCAAACCAGCCGAGGGAAAGAGATTTCTATAATAAAAAAATCTAAATGGAATGATACGCTACATATTTAATTAGGGAGACAACGTAAAGAACCCTTGTTCCACTTTGACATCTCAGTCAAGACATCTCTATTTTTCTCTTATATATACTCCCTATACATAGCCCTTTCTCCACTTGAAACTCGCCCACTATCGTTGACTCAAGTAGCCAGAATCACACAGACAGAAAAAAATCCCTCTGGGTTTTCCAGGGAGATGCGTACACAAGAGGAGAGATATATGTTCGCGCCCCTTTATTGAAAGCAAGATGCGTGGCTCATTTAATTTACTATTACTCCATTCAAATGAAAATAATATGTGTCTGTACTCCTCATTAAATTTCTCATTTCACATTTCGCTACATCCCTCCTCTACTTTTCCGCCATGTCCATTCCCTCCACTTTTACTATACATCACTTAAAGCCTCCTCTATCTTCTCTAAAAAAAACTTTCTCTCAACTCTTCCTCTTTGCTATTCCCTCTTATACGAGGTATTCAAAGTGATGATTTTTTTGTATGTACAGAAGCGCCTACGCATACACTCGCTGACTAGCAATATGGAGAAAAATACTTTTTTTAAAGGAATACGTCATTCATGCTCATACACACTCATTCTACTCATCTCTCAACTTTGTGTTTCAACTCTTTCAAAACAAATCTTCATCATTTTCTCTCCTTTACACATTGTAGGATCCTTTGGTGTTTGTAAAAAAGTGGGAAAGATAGAGATGTATGCATAGATCAAGAGACTTTGAGAGGCAGGATAGCTACCACAGAGTTAAATTACACTTGTCTAATAATCTCATCCTAAAATTTTTCTTGAGGCGAGACTCGTCTGCTCTTTCTGTCGGTCTTTTTGTACTTGTGACTTTTCCCTTACTCCAAATCCGCCTTCTCTTTATTACTCATATTACTTTATACTAGTCGTAAAGTACATTTCTATTTATTTTAGGAGGAAAGCTATGTGAGTGAACTCCTGTTTGAAGGAGAAAACCTGGAAATTTATATTATTTACAGAGAAATCCTCTCCAGGCATACTTGACTCTGTATAATTGCTACATATGAATATTTTCAATTACGAAATATGCGCACCCTGGGATATCCATATAATCTTACTATCCCATTATCTTCGTGATGATTATCATAGAGAAAAAGAATGAGAGAAATAGCACGTCACACGGAAACTTGTGTGTGCAAGGATGCAATCACGCACACATTTACACTTGCATAATTCCACAAGACTAAAATTTTCCTTTTTGGCTTTTACACATGTGCATGCTCTTGTGTCTCTTGCAAATTGTAAATCTCAGTTGAAGCTATGCATACGTGTTTAAAAAAGAAAATGAAAAGTCAACGCCTCTTTCACTCTCTGCCATTCTCACACTTTATTATTTAATGCAATCCTCCCTGCCTTCATCTTAAGCAAGAAAAAAACAAATTCCTTGAAAAAAAAACTCTCATCTTATTCACATCTCTCATCATAATCCTTGCATGAATCAGTATGCGATGAAAGTAAATATGGTTGGAAAGTTGCATCACTTTCATTCTTTAAAAAAATAAGAGCACATGAGAATCTCTGGAGTGAATGAACTGTACATGCATATATGTAAAATAGCCAAACAAGTGGAAGTGAAGTTGTAAGGGAAAAATTGTCGCACAGCTTTTCTCCTGGCAGTGACAGGACAACAAGAGCACGGCTCCGGGACTTCTGTGCATACGACAAGATGGATAAAAAAAAGTGAAATGCAAATAGAGGAAAAAGGAGCAACTCCAACGCCAGCAGATTTCAGAGTCAGTGACTTCTTAGAGAAGTTTTACAAGATGCAACCAAAAAATTTATATTCCTTTGCCACAAGGGTGGAATTTGCAGGATTTCAAATTTCTCCATACGAAAACATGAGCAATCTGACAATGCATGTCGGGTGCTTGTGCAGTGAGCAGGAAGACCCTTTTTATATTCGAATAGAGAAATGAACCTACTTTTTTTATGGTGGGGAGAACTGACAAAAACGTAGAAGAAGATATAGTCATAAGGATAGAGAAAGTTGTTCAAGTTTGTACAACGTTAGAGTATGACATATGATAGTTAAAAAGTTTTGTGTTGGGAGTAGAAAACAGAGTAACTGTGCAGCATGACGTGACAGGGATATTTTGAGCTTTGTCAAGTTTTCCGGATCTCGCCTCTTCACCTCACTAGAATCATTCTGAGCTTGCACACTGTGTGTGTGTGTTTGCAAAAAAAGTGACAAGAGGAAAGAAGAGTTTTGTTGATTCCTCCTTTCTCCTTTCATACATACCTATGAAGAATCTAGAATGTATATAAATATCATTATCTTAATAAAACCACCCAAGTACGCATCTGCTTTCTCCGTTGTTACTATGCTATATCACCAGTAAAAAAAACTTCTTCAGGGAAAAGCTCGCAAAGTTCTTCAAATAATCAAAAGAAATAAAAATACACTTAATGAAGAATAATAACCGGTGTCACTCTTAATTTGAATTTTCTCATCTCCACAGAAGGATATTTTACTCAAAGAAACCCTTCCTTTCTAAACTGTCATGGTTAAAATGTGTCTAGAACGTGATTACTCACCAACTTCAAACTAAATATATAAATTTTTCTCCCTTCTCATAAATTTCATTTTTTTATAAAGTACAAAGTTATTCTTGTTATTGTGCCTCAATGAAGTTATCCTTTGTCTTTGAGAAATATGTTCATTGTGTCAAAATAACAATGCTGACTCACATCTTCTTTTTTTTAGATTGTCGAGGCAGTATTTAATGCTCCCTATTGACATTTAATACATCATTTATTTCGCAAGAAGAAACTTTGGTCAATGTAATAACACTTTTTCATCTGTACGTACATACATTCCCTTGTCCTTTGCCTATGTAGGTATACTGAGCAGTCCTTTCATTACTCAGAAATCCTTCACGGTTCACTTGATTATACG
>JAHZNA010000679.1:0-26106 GCA_027743935.1 Sinodicranocentrus sp. ZH6 | reverse complement strand
TTTAGTATATAGGTATATTGGGTCAATTGCTATAATAGGATATACTTTAGGCCAAATCGATTTATCCCTCGGGGGTGGGGGATATTTTGTCATTATGTATGTATCATAATTCATTTTAGCTACCTTACGACCAGCTTATCTTAAGATATGTAAATTCATTCATTGCAAAACTTTCATTTACGTATTTATGATTGCCTTACAGCGAGTTTATTAACATTTATGTTACTGTGAAGCTAGTAGCTGTGGCCGGATCCGTACCCATTCATTAAATTAAAAATGAAACTAGCAATCGGAAGCATGCATTTTTGTTGCATTATGGACAAAATGGCTGACTAGTATATGCAAGTGCGCAGAAGAAAACAAGCTTGTGTGAAACGGAAATTTATAAATTTATGCTGGCGGGTACGTGTTACCTTTTTTGGTACAACATCACATTCTTTACACCAAAAAAGCAAGAAAATAAAAAGCAGAAACCTCATACCAACATTTTAATTTATTAAATTAAAATACTTCTATATGGTTTTATAAAATTTCGCTAGAGCATTTTGTAGCTTAATGTTTCTAGTTTCTAACGAGTCATTGCACGTTAAGTTTGGTTAAGGTTACGAATAGGATAATTCGCTTGAAGTTCACCTGTCAAAACCACTGCATTTAGTTGGTTTTGAGTAGTAAACCTTGTCCAAAATTAATGTTTAATGTCTTTTTAGAAACTACGAGCATTAAGCTACAAAATCAAAACAACAAATTTTACAAAAGCAGTTCGTTAACTGCCAAACGAAGGCAGACAAGATTTAGTGCTGATGACAGGTGAACTTCACTCGATTTTTTTTACAAAATGTAGTCAATATAATTAAATTTTGAACATACCTAAACGTAGAATAGCCTTTAATCTTCATTATCCTCAAACAGGAATTACAATTTTCGTAGGTTTAGTAATTTTAATTTCCGACTTTACTCGGTCTAAGCATGTAAACAAAAATCATTAGATTTAGTGCTGATGACAGGTGAACTTCACTCGATCCAGTCACAAAATGTTGACAAAATAATTAAATTTTGAATATACATAAACGTAGAATAGCCTTTAATCTTCATTATTTATAGACAGGAATTACAATTTTCGTAATTTTAGTAATTTTAATTTCCGACTTTAGTCAGTCACAGCATGTAAACTAAAATCATTACATGCAAAAGTCCTATGCTATGATTCAGTGATGATGATGATGATGTTTCCCAATAGTGGGGGTAATGAGAACTTAGCAATACAGTTCATTCGCCTTCAAAAATGCTGAAGAATGATATATAACACGATATTTTTGAATTTTTTTAAAATCAGGGCCTGAAGGACCTTATAGATCACTCAGAAGCTATATGAGTTTTTAGATGTCACTAATGGCAAAGCAGTGGCTATATACATAGATTTTAGTAAGGCCTTCGATTCGGTCAGCCATAATTTACTCCTATGTAAGCTTATGGACAATTTTTGTATAGAGCCATATATTTCATTTTATGATATCTTGTTAGGTTAATGTTTGATGGGAGACTATCCTATTATGATATCTTGTTAGGTAAGATTGTTAGGTTAATGTTTGATGTGAGACTGTCGTTTTAAAAAACGAGAATTTTAGTTTGAGATTATGAGATTTAAAAAAAAGTCTTATATGCGAGCTCAACTTAGTCTTACCAGATTTATTATTAATTAATTACACTACATATATGGATCATCACTTCATCACATCACTGAACTTGCACAACAACGCTTAACTAATTGTATTCTTTTCTGCTGGTCTTCCCCTACACGCCCGATAATAGACCGAATGTCGAGCAAGGTGCATAGTGCATATTTTCTGTATAGTAAAGTAATTGCATGGCACGTATGTTAGTGTGTAAGTAAGAGTGCACACAAAATACGCCTTTGTTATATGGCAACTCTAACATGTGTGTTTTGAACGAGAAGGGAATGTTGTTGCTTGTAGGTGTTTATTACGAAGATCACAAAGCATGAAATCTCGAAACCAAGAAGCGGGAATAAGTGGACACAATTGGTGTTGCCGCACATTGTCAATTGTACTTACTTAAAAAATAATAATTTTGCAGCGAAGCTTTTCTTGCATGTATGTGGTCAGCAGTTATTATATTAGTAAATCTTTGCATGTTTCTCGACAATTCATAAGCAATTGTCACGTTACATTTGGCACTGGTGATAGTTTAGAATTAAAGATACTTCACAATTGTAAACTCTAGCAAGCAATAATCCAGGTAATTACTTTTTACTGACATTTTCAAATTTAGTCAAGAGCTTGTTGGCTGTTGATGAAGGAAGCAGGGCGTATGTGTCATTTCTAATCTGTTGAGGGTGGTGGGACGCTAGTGCACTGAGGCTGGAGGTAGTCTTTGGCGCATAGCTTACAAACTGACCAACCTAAGGTTCCAGAATCGAATAAATCTTGATCATAATAAGTTGGAGTTCCATACCGATACCGTAACCCGTAATAGTATTGGTAATATCGCACGGGCACGATTCTAACTTTCAGCCTTCGACCAAGTAATTAAACTACTATTACTATTGACTATGTTTTAATTCCTATACAACGATTACAACCTGTTTCTGAAAACACATACTTACACAACATACAACATATGCATACTTCTTCATTCTTATATTTCATATTTTACATCTCAAGGGGATGTCTGACTCAGGACTCTTACTCTTCACGGTGTGTTTGCATTTTCTTCTTCTCATGTACAACTTTTTATTTATTTATTTAAACAGTTGATGTTAAGCTGCAGTTAGCAGTGCAGTGAGCACACCTGGCTGAGCAACATTTCTTTGCTCAATTTTTAATCGTAACCGCTCAGAGGAAGGGGAACTGGTGTCAGGTCAAGGTGTCATACTGGTGTGGTGTGGTAATTCGTCATCAGCAAGTATGCTTTTAAAAAACTGTTGGGTTGATTTAATGATTAAGTTTTCGTGATTAAATTGCCAATTTCAAATTTAGGTATAATCAATAATGGAGACAAGTGTCAGAATAATGTCAGAAGAAGACCCAGTCAATAATTCACCTTTAGATGGAAATCCAGATGATGGGAACGCTTCTCAAACTCATGTGCGAAGTCTTAATTTTGATCTGCTGCCGTCTAAAACTGAAGAGCTATCAATAGGTGCGGATGAGCAAGGCAAAATTGAAGGACTTCTATCCCCCAAGAATGTGATTGACTGTGTGAGCGTGGATACATTGGAGGAGCTGAAACTACCAGTAGATTCTGAAACATTTCAAACAGATTTGCCTAACCAAATAATATGTATGATTCTCATATTTTGATTTATTGTTTATTCGCTTTACATGCATATCATGTATAGATGTATAGACTATAGACATTATTTATTCACTGTAAGCTCTAGCTTTTATGATCAATTATTTACATTTAGCCTTTACCAATGTGTTAACAACAGACCAAGTACTGTGCCGCATTAATCAGGGTGCTGCTGAAATGTGTTGATTAGCATATTACTTAAAATGTCTTCCATGAATCCTGCAAACTTTACTTAGCATATTACTTGTTCTTCATAGATTTTGTGAACAAGGACGCAAAAGTATCCCCGTATCCCGTCTTACAATATGTACTGGATATAGATCAACCGTTTGATACCGTGATTAGTTGTGCTGACGGAAGGATAGGAGCTCACAGATTAGTACTTGCATCTGCCTCCCCGTTTATTGGAGATTTGTTTAGCAGTAATGACCATGTAAGTGTGATTGGTTTGCTAGTACGTTTTGCTAACTACCGCTTTACGTACCTATACTAAAGCCAACCTCTACAAAATGATTTTAGTGCATTTTCTCTTTTCTCCTCCTACAGAGGCTTGGTGAAGTAGCCGTGGTAGTCCTTCCAGACGTGCGTGTATCCACCATGAAAACTCTCTTGAATTTCTGTTACACTGGATCAATGTATTTCCCGAAAGAAGACGAAGAAGAAGTTTTTGCGACGATGAGGTTATTATTACTGGGCGAATATGGCGATCTAACACTTAAGGAAGTAGTTGTAAAACAACAGGCTCCTCAGCCCAGTACTTCCTTGAATTCCAGCACAATGGATCCTTTACGACCACAGGAGCAATCAGTTCTGGAAGAAATTGCTGCAAGTACGTCAAACAATGACGAGGATCGCAAGGATCTTGTATTAGCAGAAGGTAGGCAAAATTATTTCATGTTATGAGGGTTGATTTTCTACCCACGCGGCTGGAGGGCACACAAACCGTAAAATCACGACGCGATTGTTACAACTGTTGACTGTGAAGAAGGATTTTCCTCATTGTTTCTTATGTGTTTATTGTTTGGATAGACGAGTTATTTTCATCATCGTCATCAGATGAAGAGGATGAGTGTAAAAGTGGGGATGATCTTAAACCCGGCATAAAACGGGAAGACAACCATGAGAAACAAAGTAGCCCACATAAAGGGCATAGTCTTGCCAAGAAAGAAAATATCAGCAATGGCCCTGGTATCAAGCCACAACAACATCATTATACCATCGCTCCACTACAACCCGGAGCTAAAGCTCGAAAATTGCAATGTTGTCATTGTCCGGGTGCATTTAAATCTATTGACACGCTAAGCACTCACATGGACAACAATCATGGAATATTCTTACATTCACGTAAATTAGAAAAAGCAGAACAAAAAGCATTGCTATATTGCGATATTTGTAAAACTCGTCATAGCCAGATCTCATCTGCGAATCAATGTCTAAGCAAGCACAGCAGAACGAGATGTTATTTTTGTTTGGAGGTTGTCCGTCACAAAAAATTTGAAGCACATATCAAATCAGCGCACAGTGTAAACATGAGAAACGGAATGTGTGTAGTGAAATGTAGATGGTGTGATGCTGGACTTGTATTTCGAGAACCAGTCGACAATAAATTAGCCGCAGGTCATTGTTACGCCCAACACTTCCCTGGTGGTCGTGGAAGTAGCGTTAATCATAGTGAGATATCAAGTACACCGTCGAATAAAGAAAAGCAGTTACAAGAATCCACTCCCGTACAATCGACGACAGTGAAAACAGAGCCTGCTACTGCAGGCTCATCACAGAAGGCTAAAGCTATTCCTGCTGTATTAGCCCTTCTTCAGAAAGCAAGCCAGAAACGGAAAACTCTCCCTAAACCATCAATGGAGTCTGAATGTAGCCAAACAGAAATTCCAAAAAAGAAGAGAATCAAGCTAGATGAGAATGGAAAGCGCTTGCAAGTCGCCAGAAGAACAGGAAAACCAGTCGGGCGTTTAGTAAATCTTAGTGAACTGGTTGATGGCGTTCCTAGCTATAGAACGAAGGGCAAAACAAAATCAGTTACTATCGATGTCACGAAACTACATGAAACATTTGTTCGGTTTCAATACTCTAAACATTTTATTACGGACAACTACATGCAGGCAAATCAGCAGGACGTTGTAAATGAGCAATTGCAGGGAACCCCAAACCCTGCATCATCTTCCAATCACTTCAAGGTTGCCAAGTACAGTGGCTGTGCCTCCAATGGATTCTACGAATACCGATGCGCTCTGCCGTACCTATAGTGTAAATTAACTTGTTTGCGTACCGGACTCTCAAATGCGTAATTTAATTATTTCCGGTTTCAAACGGTTTAGTTCTGTGAAAATATGTATACACAATGTAATTTATGCAATACAATTTACAATATTCATAGCCATAATATAATTTTTAATCTAGGTTGACTTAGGCTATCAAGAAATTCTTCCAAACTAATTTTGTATTCTAATCTGCTATACATATTTTCATAGTAGAATGTAGACGATTGCAAATTGCAATGTATGGGATGCATGTTTTGTCTCAATTAGCGATATAAATTAAGTGTATTATAGAATCGATGTCTAAAATTTGTAAGTTTTTAGAAAATAATCAAGTACTATGCAATCAATAACAATTTCAGTTTCCCATGTATTCTCACAATACGTTTCGAACATTCCATGGACAGAAAATTGTCTATTTGCATATCTCACGTGTCGGATGCATTTCTTAATAATTTCATATGCATTTAATAGAGAGATTGGCGATTGGATTAAGCATTAAAATAATAATTCATATGCCAGACGAATTCGATCAGTTGCCTAATCATAATCGTGCGGTTGTGATGAAAAAAGGAAACAAAGACGACTGCTGAGATAGTGAGTACTGAGGTATTAAGTGTAATATGCTGAAAAATAGCTCTCCTTCGACCACATTCTTGAATCAGAATTTCTGATTCCATCGTCTAGCATAGAAACATTCTCCCGCACTGGTTCTCTTAAAAGTTGGTCGACCAACTGCTATCATAAAGGTCTACTCGTGAAGTGCGATTGGTTCGTAAGGATACTTCACCATATGACGACATAGAGAAACTTCTCGAAGTCTCTTGAAGGGAAGAAGTAAGCGATACCATAAAGTGCATGCATACCCCGTTGTTGACTATAAGACCACACAGAAATATACTGAATTTCAACTCGGCTGCTGATGAATGAGTCAATACACATGAAGCTTCGTCTGACTTTGAGTACCACCACGTACGTCTGAGTTATAATAGGAATATGTACACACCTTTTAGATGCTGCTTAGTCGTACTATAAGAGCAGCAGGAAATAGGTGGAGAGTTGAGAGAGCATGTGTACATAAGGGTACTTATGTTTGAATGTTAGATAGATACGGCGATGCATACAAAGTCCGTACATAATACACTATTACTATTAGTATCGAAGAGAGCATGCACAGAGAAGAGAAGGATATTCTCGGCCTCGGGTAGGAAAGAAGCAACGTTGCGTTGAATGATTGTATAATAAGGAAGAAGTACACGGTTCCATGGAAAAAGCAACATCATCTTCAAGTTTGATGTAGAAATCCATACATTCGGGAGCTCTTTTGTAAACTGATGCTTCTCCGAAATTTTATCATTAGAAGTCCAGACACTAGTAAATCTTAGAAATAATTAATTTAACGATTCAAATTTCCTAATCAATCACTCAATCACTGTTATAAGCTACTCGCGCAACACTAGTGAATTCAGTTGAGTCATCTGTGAAAATTGAAATCCATTATCTAAGGGAATACTTCATCGATTCACTATCCCTGTAAATTTCCTAATCAATCACTGTTATAAGCTACTCGCGCAACACTAGTGAATTCAGTTGAGTCATCTGTGAAAATTGAAATCCATTATCTAAGGGAATACTTCATCGATTCACTATCCCTGACACCGAAGTACTAAAAACCTTATAAAGGCCCATAAAAATATACGTTCAACGTTAAACGGTGTATATCTTCCATTTAACGGATTACCGAAACTAGCTCACAGGTGACAGGATAAAATTTTAAGGTATGGATTACGTGTTTTTTAAAAATTGATATTACCATTTTTATTTTGTACAAATTTTTGGAGCACGCGGTCATCTGTTCTGTTACATAGTTCATTTTCCCTAATATGTAAAAAAAAAGTCACAAATCATGATCACCGTTGGGCGTTAAACGTCCGAAATTTTGAATTTTCTTGATATCATCTGAAGCACAAAATTTACAACAAAAACTGACAGCCAAGCCAACAACATAATTTAACATTTAATATTATTGGTCGTGTCCACCAGCTTTCAAAAATTCATTCATCGTATTTATTTAAAAATCAAACAATTTTAACTAAACCTAAACTCTGACTACCGGTTACAGCGAAGCGAAAACATAAACTTGAAACTTGTATGTATTTCATTCATGATTTGCAGGTTGTTAAAATTAGTGGAGTTGAATTGTTGAAGTTGAAACAGTCAACAGTCAGTGCAGAAGAAAAAAAACGTAACGTAAACGAAGAAGCTATTTCTATTAAAATCTGGTGAATCAGATAAAATGGTGAAGGAAACTGCTTATTATGACATTCTGGAGGTAAAGCCTAATTGCACTCCAGAGGAACTCAAGAAGGCTTACCGAAAACTTGCCTTAAAATACCACCCAGATAAAAATCCCAACGAAGGTGACAAGGTATGAAGAGAACAAATTTAAATTTAGTACACACTTCAATAGAATGGAATGGTTGTTTGTCATTTGTCATTAGTGATTTTGATTCGTGGTTATATTTTAATGTAATACCAACAGTTTAAGTTGATCTCTCAAGCATATGAAGTTTTAAGCGATCCCCAGAAAAGAAGAGTGTACGATGATGGTGGCGAAGAAGCTATCAAAGGCTCTGGCAGTGGATCTTCGGGATTCAGCTCTCCCATGTAAGCTATCAGCTATTAAATATTAGAGATTTTTATCGTCTGTGATATTTTATGTATTTATAATTATGGTTTATCGTTTCTTTCAGGGATATATTTGACATGTTCTTTGGCGGAGGTTTTGGCGGACGTGGTGGCGGCGGTGGTGGGGTGAGCAGAGCTAGAAGAGCTAAAAATGTTGTACATCAACTTAATTTAACACTTGAAGATTTGTACAACGGAACAACTCGCAAATTAGCTGTTCACAAAAATGTAATTTGTGAAAAATGCCAAGGTTAGAAAATCGAAACTTTTAATAAATAATAAACCAGGAAAAATGTAAATCTGGAATCGTATGTATTAATGTATTTGGCTGGTTTTTAGGAAGTGGAAGCAAATCAGGTAAAGCTCCAGAGATTGAAGAAAAGGCGCATCCTCTTTTTAGGTATTTATAACTCACTAACTTTGGTGTAATCAAGCTTATATATTCATATGGGTTATCGGGTTATGGACATTTAGTCTTGTCTCTGGAACTTTTGTATTGCTTGCGGTCTTAAGAACAAAAAAATATGTATTTCACAATTTCTACTTGCAGACGACGAGGACAAGATCTTGTTTTAAATATGGACTTAGAACTTGTAGAAGCTCTATGTGGCTTCCAAAAGGTCATTGAAACGCTCGACCAGCGTCAGTTAATTATAACTTCCATTCCTGGAGAAGTTATTAAGCCAGGTGAAATCAAGTGTGTCATGAATGAGGGAATGCCCATCAACAGAAGTCCACACGATAAGGGAAAACTTATAATTCAATTTAACGTTAAATTCCCTCAAATGATTGTACCCGAAGTTTGTCCACAGCTTGAAACGTGTCTCCCAGCAAGGTTTCACTCTTATAATTATAATAATAATAATAAAAATACAGTATTTCATATTTCATTGTACTGTTATGATCATTACTATGTATCTAATAATCGTTATAAATTTTACGTATAGAAATGAATGTATAATCCCGGATGATGCTGAAGAAGTAACGCTTCGTGAATTTGACCCTAAGGCCCATCAACGTCGAGCAGGTCACGGTGGTGCCACTTACTATGATGATGATGATGAACCTCGTTCTGCTGGTGTGCAATGCCAGTCTCATTAAGGATTTACTTTTCTAATAGCTGTAATCATTTATTCTTATGTATATGTAGGGAATGTAATAAGCCAAGAGTTATCCCTAAATGTAAGCAAACACTTCATTTTCACCAATTCGCAAACACAAGTAGGGAAGTGGTTCATACATACCTCTGGTTATTATAATAAATTGGTAGCAAGATGAGTAAGTGACGCTAAATACAATGTAAATCAATACTGTGTTTATCACGCTTTAAAATATGTGTAATGATTTTCTTATTATGAAATGAAATTCAAGCAGTAAATATTTCGTGTACGTCAAATGTAGGTTGATGGTTCCTTTTTACGGGTCCGGTAGTGTAACTCTTTTGAATTGTATAATTTTGCGCCCGGTATGTCATCAACAAATTTCTGTTTGTGCTGGTTTAGAATGATCATTGATAATTTCTATACTATTGACTTGAATTAATCGTAAGACGTACAGTTGAGTAGATGCACTGGCTGCGGCCGTGTAAGTGTACAGGTTTTGTTACGATACCTTTAAAACGTATTATTTACATGTCGGCAGAATTTGTTTTTTATGTTCTGTTAATGTGCATATTTGTTGAATGTAATACGACGCTTTCACTTTTGTGTAGTTTCGAGTTTAGTTGAGCTGAACGGTGATATATTGTGCGTTGAATGAGCAGTATCGTGTTGTTATATTTTACTATCGTGATTAGTTATAAGAATTTTTCACTGTATAGTTGCCTGTTTCGCTCTATCTTCCTTTTATGCCTTTTTGAAGTCGATATCCTTCGGGTTTTAATTTCAACACGCGTCAATATTTCTTGACGAACAATGTTAATCGCATTATTCAGGACGTATGGTCAAACAGTCTATATAAAATAAACAATTGAGATTGAACCTTCCAGTATTGACACCTCGTTTATTGTTCATAATTTCAGTCACTGAATGTGCATTAGTGTTAAGGTAAAACCCTTTTTCGGTTGTAAATTGAAGAAAAAATGTTTTTTTTTGAATTAAGGCAAAAATCAACCTACCGAGTTGTGTCCTGTTAGTAATGATAAACTGGAATATATTCTATATAGTGTGGGTGGTGTGAAGTGAACCCTTGCTAGATTGATATTCCCATATTCAAATACCCATTGACAAATGGTGTGTGTGTCGCCACGGACTTACTGAATCTGAAAGCAAGAAATACCGCAGCCTCGTTCAGAACTATTTTTTTTACAAAAGTGGTTCAGTGATTTATCTTCAACCGCTATGCGCTAACCGGTTGTCTGCAGCGCAGCGTAAGACTAGCAATATTATTTCCCATGTTTAAGGGCCCTCAGTTGAGTAATTAAATCATAAAGTTTGCATTATGCATAATATGCATCATCGGTCATGTATTTCTAGTAGTTCTTCTTAATGGCAACCGTTTACTTTGAAGATGGTATATCCAAAGAAAGGCTCATGTATTTCATGCATGGGAAGCACAATGCTATTATCCTTTTCAGCAAAGAAAGCATGAAACTTGGAGAAAATCAAATTCGCCATCCATTCGCATTCTCTGTGAAACATGTAACTGTTAATACACAATAAGTATCAAGGTAGCAGTCCGCTTAATAGCTTGTAACTCGCCAACGGAAAAGCGTATTAGTGTGCCTTTTAGGTATTTTGTTACGCGTCACAACATACTTTTTCCATACTTTTTCTTGACTGCTGCTATGAAATGAATTTCGTCAACAAGGCAGAACAATCTGCCGAGTGTATACTCTTTTGTGCTTTCTTTTCCCTTTACCCTTTCCCACATTCGCACATTTTACTCCTCCACTCCACTTGTCTTTTACCATCTTGTAAGAATACTCAAATGATGAAAAATACAGTCGAAAAGTGATGTGGGTTTAGCGCATAATGTACCCAGCATACTTGCAGAGAAGATGTGCATGTGGTAAATTTATATGTAGGAATGTGTTATCACTCCTTGTCATGTATGGACGGAATACATTGACTGTTTAACAACTCATTCTTTTCGCAGATATCAATGTTCCGAACGGCAATAGACCAAACCAAGAAGAAACCGAACCATCCATATATTTGATGTTATTGTTGTTACGATATTCGTTGGATGGAAATGTGATGGTAGAAGCTACAAGATTTCTAGATGTGATGTATCTTTCGGAGCGATTTCAATGCTGAGTGAATCTTGCTCCGTGAATAAGCACAAATCTTGTCGAACGTACGGCACTTCTTACACCTTTTGGAATTGACTCTGATGGTCTCTTGCTGATGATGTTTAAATACAAAATGTAGAGATGTGTATGTGCACAGAATGCGGATGGAAGTGAATATCGTTCATTATGGATAGGATGTATTACTCAAGTCTGTATCCGTAATGTATCCAATTGAATAACCTCAGAAATTTGTGTTCATATCTTGCACACATATGCACTTGTCTGTGTCTCTTGTACCTACCGTGCATATGGACATTTGTACAAGCATTTACCAACAGCAAGCTGCATTTTGGAAGGAATGAGCTGCTCTGTGATAGAGAAAGAGCAACAAGAAATTCTTACAAAAATGAGCATGAACATGAACGTACACAGACAGAATTCTTGTTGTGTGGTATAGTGTATTAACAGCAAGTCAGTCAGTTGCAATAAAGGAGTAACAACATGAGACTATGTATTCATAATAATAACATTATCCAATTCACTCCACACACCATGTATGTAATATCCTAATATGTATTTCCCCATTAACAAATACACAAAGTTTTATGCTCAAATCTTTTCTCGTCATCTTTCTTCTTTCATGCAGTGTAATACACATGTAGTGCACATTGCCTTAAAATATATCGTCCTATTTTTCTACCATGCAACACAGACGAGAGCAGATGAAGCAGTGAACGAAGTTGTTGAGTGAGTCTTAGTGAATTGAAAGGGGAGTGAAAATAATGAAATGAATAAAGTACCAAAAGCTAAGAAGGCAAACTGCAGCTTTACACGATTACTAACGATATGTTACTGCGATGTTGTCTCACCATTTATTTGTGAAGTGAAGGTCGAAACAGACAGAGTGTAACAAACTTGAGTTTTTTTCTCCGAAAGCCGTAGGGATATCTTTACCATTAAATTCATCCATACATTTTCATTTTGTTCTAAACAATCATCGTCATCACATCACATCGTACTTGCAAGACATAGCGACGACTGCTCTGCACAGACTGCACAGCAAATAGCTCTATTTAGCTTTTAGGCAGAGCTAGAGCATTGTACACACATTTAACTATACAGCCACTAATCCACAACCATGCATTTTTGTGTACTCCACATGCATATGATAAGATGTGCATATATCATCAGCACTACCATACACACGACGATACATGTGTATCAAGTTAAACCATAATTATTTTATTATATATGTATGCAAGTCTCCTTCCTAGTTAAAACAAAACTGACGTGCATCTCTCTTCCAGCATAATATTTTTACACTGGCTCTACACGAAGATGCATGATGTGCAGTGCATCGGAGATACTGATGAATTTTGTACATATGTACAACCTTCATCAAACATTCAAAGGACAATATTGCATTGTTGTAAGTGCTGTGTGATAGTGATCGGGTGTGAGGTGAGGGTCTCAATTGAAGAAAAGGACCATTGAAGTTCTAGCCCATTGAAAACAGGTACACTGACGGAGTGTCCCTTCACGTGTGTATTTTTATGTGCATCACAGATCGCAGTCCTCTAAAGCATCCTATAAATGTTAAATTATTTTTTACTACACGAGAATTGGAATTGAGAAAGACACTTCCTAGTGGAACCCTTTTGTCCATGTGCTCACTGAAATGACGGTATCTTGTTAGCCACCCACAACCAGTTGGGCTTTACTGATGAAGGGTAAAATGTGAACTAAGCAGTCCCTTCATTTTCATCCCTTTTCAAATACGTACACATCCTGAAGGTGTGCAACGATAACACAATGCTGCCTACATTACATCTACGCAATGTTGATTTGTTCCAAACAGAACTGTAATTGGAGATTCAGTTGTATATTTGTGGATCATCTTTCTTTACACCACCACCGTCAGAGGAGGGTCATGATGATATAGAGAGAATTAGGGGTGCTGTTCATGTAGCCTATTTCATGGGGATGTTTGCCATACACACTTCTCACATTTCCTTGTTGTAGTGTGCTTTGTAAAGGCATTTTGAAAATAAATCTGAAACGTGAATGAATGCCTTACACATCAGAAAGGCAACGACCATATCTCCAGATGGAAAATACTGCATTATGTCATAAGAGTAGTGGAGCTCGTTCCATTCACACTTCTAACAATTCAGGGAGGATCCTTTGTGGAACTGATGTATACAGAAGCAGCAGTTGTTTGTGTTCCTCTCTGTAATATAATATACAAGGTTCAAATGTATTATCGTGGAAGTTGCAGCTAGAATATGATATTGTGCTGTCCCTACACACGTGCTTTACTCTTCATCGTATGGTATGGCCCTTCATCGTCACCACAAACCCAACCTTGAGGAATCACCCTTCGTAAATATTTGGCTAGTTGAGAACTCGACCTCGTGCACAACGCACATGTGGCCAGCGTGTGTAGTTTTATTGGTGAGTTACATTTTCAGATTTGAATGAACGCGATAAAATAAAAAGTTGAAAATGATGTACTCACTATATTCATTTTTCTGTGTCATTTGGAATTACAGATCCAGAAAATGACTTCTCCAGCTAAAATCATCCTAGACCAAAGTAACATTTATTCATGCTCATGCAGGAAAGCATGTGCAACTCTTAATAACTTTGATTTAGGGAGTGTATTTTTAAAAGTTAAAAAATAATTCCCAAGTTTAAATTTGCAACAATTAGTCATTTTTGTCTTACCAGTTGCGAATGGCTACGTTAATGGTAAAAATCCGTGAGCAAAATGAATTCAGAACGAAATCCACATCTTCTAAGTGATCCTAGTGCTGGATGTGTAATTGGTAGTAGTAACAGTGGTGGTCCTATTCTTGGTTATGGAAGTCCTCCGGGAAATCACAGTGGCAGCGTGGACATGGTCGGAGCTCAGCCATGTCCAGTACCTACTCCCCCTTGGGTTAAACCGCCCAGTAATGGTGGGAACAGTGGGATGATGACGCCAGAAAGTGACGTCAGCTCATGTTCATCACCTGCATCCACTTCTTATGGTGCTTCTTCCACAACTCAGCAGTTTCCTTCGCAGCAACAGCATCTTTCAAACCATCCTCATTTACAACATCACCAGAGATCATTTTATGGCTCTAATAATTACAGTGGCTGTGGTGGTGGTAGCAGTAACTCGAGCAACTCCAGCAGTGATCCTGCTGGAGTTCACACGACCATGAACCAAATTAGAGGGAATCATAATAGTTATTGTAATTCTTCAACTAATAATAGTAATGCAATTAGCAGCAGTACAAATAATGGGATGTTTTATGATTCGACTGAAATAGACCAAAGTCAGTATTACCATCAGCATCATCATCAGCACCATCACAATAATCCCAATCACAATTCGCATCACCACCATCATCCCCACAACAATCATTTTCACCAGCAGCAGCAGTTCGATAATAGTATGCATCTTCAGAAAACAGGGTCTTCACATAGTTCTTGCGCTAGTTTAGAAAATAATGTGAACTTATCTGGAGACATGGGAGGTGGTAGTGCAGGTGGAAATAATCCTAGTTCCAGTGGCGGAACAAATTTTTATGGGTTTTATAATCAATCTGGTCAGTACACAGACTACCATCAACATCACCACCAAACTCACCAGCATCATGATTCTGGTTACCCAAGCGGAGGGGATAACAGTGGTGGAACTCGATTGCATCACCAATTTTACCGGCAAGATGGAAATAATACTAATCCTAGTGCCAATAGTGTACCTGTGGGTCATGCAAATTATTTCAACAGTAGCGTTCCCACCCCTACGAACCCAAACTATCCAGCTTCTCCTGCAGGAGTAGTGTCCGGAACGTCGACTCCTCCGACGGTAATGCCTACCAGATATGGCTCTCCAATGATGTTCTCAACCAATCACAGTCACCAGCAACTTAATAGTGCTAACAACAATAGTGGTTACAGTGCACAACAACAAGCAAGTCAGCATGGACAACATTTAGGACAAATAACGATTAGAAGGAACTCTATTGAATCCTTTAGTTCGGAGCCCGGTGATATGCATAGTAGTTACACTGCTAGATATGGGTGCAACAATACAAATAACATGAATCATCAGCAAATACAACAAATCAGTAATCAAAGTCATCACGCCAATAACCCTTTTTCGATAAGTGGCAGTGGGAACAACTCAACTGAAATGATAAAAAGAGAATGTATTTCTACTGGTAGCAGTGGTGGCGTAACCAGTCGGAGCTCCCCTTCGATGACAAATATGCCCCCATGCACTAATACCAATACAAATACGCAAACTAGTTGGTCATCGCCTCATGCATCTCAAGGGGGAGGAGGGGTACAAGGGTACTTTCCTTCCCCCTCTCCAAGTAACAATTGCACTAGCAGTAGCACCAGTCCGAATCCATGTTCCAACAATGCTACCTCAAGCAGAGGGAATTATTTGAGCAATTCGTACAATAGTTCGGGCACATGTGTAGGTGAAAGTGATGAATGTGGAAACGCATCTAATAGCGGAAGCAGTTTCTATTCTCAACACAACTCACATCATCACCACAACACGTCGCAGTTCAAAAGTTGCGTATACGAGCAATCACAACAACATCATGACATTAAAGAAGGGATTCAAACTCTTGTTGGAAGTAGTAATAATGGGGGTAACATGCTGAAAGCAGCATCTGCGGTTAAACACCGTTCTTTATCGTTATCCATGCCGCTGCCATCGTACCTAGAGAACAATGAATCATCTAGAGCTGATTTAATAGACAATAGTTTTGTAAATCATGCGCATCATCAACATCGACAATTTCAGCAACCGCATCACCATAGCCATTCTCATCATCATGGGTTCGGTCCCGTGATGAATAGCTCCCAACAGCATCAACAATGTGCAACAACTGGACTCGTAATACCTGACCAAAACCTGTTGACGCCCAACAGTGACGACGACATGCCGTTCCGAACTGCTTCTGCTGGCGAACAATCGGATTTAGATTCATCATATGAAACAATGGGTGATGAAGGTTGTTCCAGTAGTACTAACGCAAGCCACTGTATATCAATGAACACTTCTGGAAACTCAACTTGTTCCGGTTCTTCCTCAACTGGAGTTAACAACAACGGTTCTTCCATGGCTACTTCACATTTGAACTCTATGTCAGTTGTCACAAATGAGCCCGATTGTCATCATCACCACCATCATGGGGACATTTCATTTTCTACTCCCTCCTCTGTTTCTTCATGTATGCAGGCACATCATTCGTCTGCCATGTCAATGGGAATTTTGGAAATTCCCAACTCGACAGTAGCTCTATGTACAAACAACGTTGGTGACCTAGATGATTCCTCATCTGACTCCTCGGATGAGTTACATAATGTGATTTCTGCAGTCGTGGAGAATTCGTCTATCGATACACCCGAAAACACAATGATGGGTGATGAAATGAACGAAGATGATGTTGACCACGATAGCCATGATGTTGAAGAGGATCACAACTCAAGTGAAAACAACAGAACGATTTCAGGGCTGGTAACAAATAGGCTACAACACCATCGTAGTCTTAACCAAGATAACCAAACAGATGTTAACGTCATCAGTACTACTACAAATGAGCCGGATGAAGAAGGCATTGTTGACGACAATGACAACTGCAGTGAAAGTAGCATGAGCAACATAAACTCGAGTTTCACTGTTGACATGTTTTGTGACAACAACAGTGCTGATAACACCATTGATGAAAGCGGTTCTGACAAAGCAGATACAAATGCAATCAATTGTAATAGTACTGGAAACAATTTTCCAGCTGTCTCATCAGAAGAAAGGAATATTGCTGACGATGAAGCTGACAATGCTGAAAATAAGCAAAGTGCAAGTGACAGTTCTAGTTCTAGTTTACTAGGTCTAAAGTCATCTTTGTCATCAACTTCCTTGCCAAACTCGACTATTATGCCAACATCCCCTCAGAAGATTTCTAAAAGATCATTTAGCGAAACTGATAAGGACCATTTGGTAATCAACACAACGACAACTTCAGCTACCACACTAACTTTTGGTGCTACTTTTCGGAAAAGCTGTAATGGTGAAAGTGGTAGTCCTATCATTGATGCAAGTGTTAATAATAATACCTGTGTGAGCAGCAACGCCACTGGTGAAGACAGTGCCAATGAAAACATTATTGGTATAAATAGTGCAAGTAATGATAATGATACTAGTAACAATAACACAACTATTAGCAATGAGTGTAAAGGAATAGATATCATCATTAGTAGCAGTAGTAGCAACGGGAGTGGCACCCTTATCTCCCTCAACTCTGATAACAGTGGTGTCAGTATACCACAAGGCTGGAAACGAGAAATTCTAAAAGGATCTTCCAGCGATAATGGAACTAGTAGTGGAGGGAACGGAACCAAGGGAAGTGGAGTTCTATACATCAGGTGAGAATGACAAGTCATGCCATATATGACGCATGCTATTAAATCACATGTCAGTGCAAAGTAGGTCTATTTTTTCATATAATGTTTGCTATAAATATCGATCAGCAAAAAGAGAAAGTGTATTTTGCACAGATGAAATACAACTCCGCTAAAACGAGTAAATTGGTAAACAGGAAGTGAGAAAGTTGTTTCGCGCTGTGGCGGTACTTTCTCTTTATGAGAGATTAAATTTTACACAGTATATTAGTCATTCCTTGGATTTTATTCGCACGCAAAATTATATAAATTTCAGCAACATTATTAGATTTTGGAAGTCGGTATTTGAGTTTTTATTCCCCCTTTGATATTTGTTAGTTCCCTTTCTTTTTCATATCCATATCCTCGTGTAGGAGTTGACATTTAATATCAGTAATCAGTGGACTTTGAGTTGAATAAGGTAAACAGGAAAATGCGTGTTTATAGTGCTTCTCGGGTTAGCAAAGACGGTAAAAGTGTTTCCGTTTTCTCTCAAAGTGAATACGACTTTGGATAAGGCTCGCTTTTAATTCATTTTTTCTTCATAGACAGACCTAAGCATGAAACAAAGATTTACCAACTGTATTTTCACAGAAAATGGAAGCTTGTTCACTTATCAGACTGACTGCCTCGACACCGAGCCGACACTGTTATTACAAGCTACTAGTTTTTCTCAATTTATTGTTTTTTATACATCGGAGAAAAAATATCGTATCATGACATTAATCCATTAGCATGACGAAAGGGAAAAAAAACGTGAGTAAGGAACATTAAGATATTTTCTTATTGAATGATAAGAAGTTATAAGCTTTGAAACTCTAGAATCAAAGCTGCACATGAGCATTATATTTCCCCAAGATTAGTTATTGTTATTACTTCGGCTTTTGTGATGGGAAAAAACATGCAGTTTTGCATGATGGAAACAGGTATGAGGTATATAAAATATACTACACATGTATGAACTCGTACTAATAAAGGAAGAATACACCTTGTTTGTTAGGCAAATAAAAAAGTAACTTATTGTGCGGCGGAAACGTTTTTTATGTTCTCCATCTGCATCTGACATGTTTTGTGGAACATGGGTTGGTTAATTCAATCAATAATTTTATTTTGTGTATAACTAAAATGCATATATCTATCTAAAGTAATGCTCTCCCGGTTCTCCCATGTTTAACTTTCCTGATTCACATTACGTACATATTTAAAAACTCTAAAGCTAGAAATACGAAACGACCCCGTGGCGGATCGTCATCATGTGGCATATTTCCACAATCTGTCCCAATAGTGTTGTTTCACATCACCTTTATTGTATCATTAACGGTTTTCTAAACATGGAAAGCATGAATTATGAGTTAGAAAAAGTTTGACACGCAGCTCTCCCATTTCCTTTCATATATTCTCGATTTCTTCCTTTCTTTTCTCTCCCTTGCTTCCTTGTTCTATCATTTACATTTTACACCATAACAGACCCAACAGAAATCTAATGCCTGTAGTATTTCCTTCCCTTTCTTTACGAGTGCTGACTGTATCTACTTAGAATAGGACACACGTTTCCTTTATAAACTATGCGTGCTTAAAATGTTTTACCTTTATTGTTGAACTGATCACTGCACTCGACGACTATTTCGTTTCGTGGTTTGGGAAGAAGTGCTATTAAAAGCTTGCTTTGAGTAATGGAAAGGAAGGTTGAAAAGTGTAAGCAAAAATAATATTTATTCTACTGGACAGGCATTGGGTCCGTCACTCAATTTACATATTGTTAAGGATCTTTTCCGTGAGCATGTTGGAATATTTAAATGGACAGCTATGTCTTGTAGGTGTTGTTGGTAAAAAAAGTTTGGTCGTTTTTTTGCGTTGTTGGTGTTGGGGGTTGTTAGCCGATATAGATTTAATAGCGAGATTAGGACAATATGCATATGTAACGCTTGAACTTACAAATGCGCAGTCATAATAGAGTAGTGTAGCGTATGCATATTTTTATTTTCACGTTTTCATTTTGTTCAGCGCAGAGACAGCAGGCAGGTCCAAAAATTGTTATAAAATGAAATGTGCAGCTGACAGCAATTTACAGTTTCCTATGAATCATTTCTGTGCATGTTTTGAGGAAATTACGAGAGCTGCCCTGTGCATACACGACGATCTCCTTCTGCTGTATTAGGATGTAGTAATGAATTCTGTATTAAGGCCCAGCAGGGTTCCTTGCACGCTCAACACATTCAAAGTGGAAAGCACAGTGCAGCGTACTATTTTAAAGGAGGCTAAAAAAGGAAATAAGAATGAGGATGTGAAAGAGACGATGAGCTTTTTTGATGCAATTTAACAGAGCAACGCTTCATTTGAAGAATTGAGGGAGATCCAAATCTCCTTCTAATTTTCCCAATGAAATGGAGCCATTCGGTAACATGAAAGGGTAGTAAATTGATTAATTATACCGTACATTATTTACAATGTGTAAGTCAACCTTTCATAAGGTATTAATTTCTTAACTATATGATGGCATAGCATGAAAATTATGATGATACGTCATTAACCGCGGAGAATGGTTTGAAACAATATTTAAATAGAAGTAATCTGAAAGGGGGACAGTTCAAAAGGATTAATAATTAATGAAAGAGCTCTGTGAAAACGGAAAACCATGTATTAAAGTTGATAAAGTTATTAAGTATCTTATACGTGTTTGTGATATTAAGTATTTATGTCTGTTATGTTAGCAGGTGGCATGCATTTATATCGAACCCTACGAAACGGTATATATCCTAATCTTAATAAATGGTATGGTACCATTATTGCATGTCATGATTTCATGAATAATGGGGAGGTGAGTTGCTTGCTGGTAAACCACGAACATGAAACTTGTAGGTGCAAACTTGACATTTAGCAGCTTCGCACATTGCTGTACATTTAAAGTAGACGTGTTAGACTAAAAGAAAACTCATGCTGTCTTTTATCACCATTATTATCATTACCATTTAACTATCATACGTACAAGCATGCACCCATACGGGCACGGGAGACAATATACTACCTACATTATTAATGACAAAATATATGTGCGGTGAGAGTGAAAACTTTTCCAGCAAGTGTTTACTTTCGTCTTAAAATAATAAACTGTACGGGAATGAATAAGTACTTGTAGACGTAGATACTTATTATTCAAGTTGACATGTGGCAAATATTTAAATTGACAGGAACAGGCTTTAATGCACGCATAGGCACACATTATTTATACAACAAAATGTTTCATGTACATTTTGAAGATTAAACAGAACTGATTTGTGTCAGGCCATTTGGTCGCTTAAATTTATTTGGGGGAAGTAAAAGGAATTTAAAATTGCGATAACATTCCGTAAATCAATAAGAAAAGGGGTCTTGGAATTGGAATTAAAAACAATTAATTACTCGTAATTAAATTATTAAACACTTTACCCCATTTATGACGTATTTAACTTGATACTTTCACTGTGAAACCATAAGCCGGGGATGGACTGGTGAAACATAGTTCGTGATCTCTACTACAACCTTTGAGACAATACTAAGGTCAACTATCTATCATCATACCAATAATAAAAACGAATCATGTCGGAATTCAGATCGATAGTATCAAACAAACCGATTTTAAGTAAAAGTTCATCTGATAACTCAAAATTATGCATCCAAGATTTTCGAACAAAAAATAACAAATTCCTAGCGAAAGTTCTGTTCAGATGTTTCACTCTACTTCGTTAGACATTGGTTAAACTTCAGCCTTTGTATGCATGTAAATCCATGTAAGTTTTAAAAATCGAAAATGGTCCTCTTGCAATACACGTAGCATAGCGTCTAGCCCAGCTCTTATTTAGCAAATACAAAGTATTAAACTGACTTTATATATTACTTATTACGTGCAATCGGAAAGAAAGAAAACACGGCAAGGCATAGGGCAGTTGTTTTACCATCTCTCCGTGAAATGCAGGTACTCGTAATTTAACGCAATACTGATTGTTGGCTCAAAAAACTAATAAGCGTAGAAGCTAACGTCGGCCTTCAAAAATGTATACCTGTAATGTACGTTTGGGAGTAATTTCCTTTTTCACATGTAATACCGGCGAAATAGTTTTCTTTTTTTATGTACTGGAATACGGAATTCGTAAACTTTTTTGAGTAACTGTACATATGTATCTAGTCATTAGCAAACACAAACCATCTTAGTTACCACTTGTATGAAAGCCGTCCTCAGTCCGACTGAAAAAGGCACATAAAATGAAAATGTTTCGTGAGTGGGTTTTGAATTTTGACTCCTTCAACAATATTCAATTTTCCGTGTTACATTCGGTTACGGTTACGATGCATATTAAAAGGGGAATCATTATGATATTGCATGTCAAAAGTCAAAAATATTTCATTTAAATTCATTCACCGATATACTTCTGAAAACTTGAAAAGAATTAGAATTTATTGTTGGTAAATAAGTATAAACCTTTACATAAGTTACTTTTGACATGGCCCAGCTCCGCTATTGCTCCAACCCAATTACCACCGTGAAATACGTGCACTAGCCTGCTGTTGTTTCATTGTTTCTCCCTTTTTCTTTGCAATGGTTCTATGCCTATAACGAACGATGGACACAAAGTATAAATGTGTGTCCTTTTCTCGCTCATTTAGAAGCATAATCATTTATGGTCTGGAGGTTCAGTGTTCAAATGGATGCCGTCCGGTGTTATGGTAAAAATGGTATTCACGAAATTAATCAGTACAGTATTGGCAAAAACCCTGCAGTAAGACAATTAATAAGTGACGATCCTTTTATACCACATTAATATTTTGCATAAACCGTAGAACAATTTTATAATTGGAGAAGAAAATTCAAAACCATTTTCTTGAAGTCAACTTTCCCAGCTTGTTTGAATGCAGTATGCATAGTGTATTGAACATATATATTGTTATTGTTCTTATTAAACAAATGGCGATCAAGTTAATTTGAAAGTTATGCACAGTAATAGGGATAAATTAGTGATACGCCGAAAAAGCTAGTTATTAAATCGGTTAGTTGCACGAATGAGCGAGTGCTTGAGCCGGGCTCTGCTTGTATGTAGCACGGAAAATATCCTTAGGAAACATATAATTATCCATAACATGACTCTTCATCATGTAATTCATTGCACTGCATGTTGTTGTGTTTGTAAGGTGGAAAGCCACGTTTGCGGCATAGGAGTGCAAAATATTTATTACCCATTTCAAGATAAAAGATAAAACGAATGTGAGTCGCGTGCCACTAAAAATAAATAGCAAATAAAAAGAGTCCGCGAGGGGTAAAATGAAAAACTAAGGTGATAAGTGTTTACAACGAAAAGTACGTAGCAGACGGCTTGGCGTTTCGCTTTGGATGTTAATGATGATGATATGATGTCATACATTTTGGATATTTTGTTACCAAATGGTGAAATGTGGAAGGAGTGACTTGTTCTGAATGACCCCAACCCAATTCCCTTACACTTTATTACATTATTCGTTATTTTTATTTCGGGGTGCAAAACAAAGATCCTAAAATATGAACATGAAACTGCCTCTTTTGTAAACAGTCTGGTATTAAGCCACAGAGAAACAAATGTGGTAATCGATTGTAGAATTGTAGAAATAATCTACAGTAGCGCTGATTCATGTTCTACTACAGCATACTTAAGCTGTTATAAAACAAAATTATGAAGATTAGTTTCATGATACCGCCTTGTTTGAACAGTTGCTATTAATCATTCTACATATTTTGTCTCATTCATCGTTTTGGACAAAGTTTGTAGCGAGTAAATACCGGGTCCTTTTGTTATATAAAAATACAGATCTAGAAGTCATTAAAAGATCAAATGACAGTCGGCACACGCACTCTTAGAAACTAATAGCTATGATATCAGGGAAGGACAGTCGTATCTGGAACTTACGATTAGTTGTAACTCAAAACTATACCCGTACCCTACTTACTCATGATTTAATGTATGGAATGGAGAGCCGAGGAACTTGAGGAACGCATTTTTCCGTGCTCTTGTCATTCATATACTTGTAATTGTGTTTCTAATGGACTGTTTCATCACAGTTTGTCAGTGGATTCGACGCGTTGGATTGCTAAAGATAACTCGGTATCATTCAACTAGTTCTTTGAGTTTGACAAAAGTTTACTTTTGTTTCACGTATTTTCGAGCTATACATGCATAAACGGAATGTTTAAAAAAAATTATCACATACAAGTCCTACTCAAGAATTCTATAGTCCACAGTCCACAATTACAAATAAATGTTCTACAACTAAAAACCATTGACAAAATGCACATTAAATTACAGCACAGCTCTTTTTCATTGTTGTACGCACTTGACGCACATTGGTATGCAACCTTTACGGGAGAATTTCAGTACATGGGCATCTTTATGTCGCCACGGCCGCTGACAGCCATCAAATCAACTATGAACAAAGCAATCAGTAATCGTTTTCAAGATTGTAGCCTTCAATTTCTAAGCATCAAAAATTTATTTTCCAACCCATGCTTCTTTTCTTTATTTCTTTGCATCATCAACATCAACAGACTTACAGTGTTACTGGAGGTGGAAAAAAATGCCAGAAAAACTTGAAGCAACTTGACGGGATAGCTGTCTTGAGAATTGCTAATTAATATTTATGTACATTTTAGCAAGCAGCACACTGACATGCACATATAAGAAGTGGTTTTACATAGAAATTGAAAGGATTTATAAACAAGAAACAGGAATTTCCCATCTGTTGCGTTTCTACAATATTGTTTGTGATTTGGATGCTCATAAAAATTGAATGAACAAGCTCTCATCATTTCATCATATCATGTATCGGCATAAGATGATCATATCATGATTGGATGATTCTTTTGAGGATACGGATTGCTTTTCGTAGATTGAATTGAGCTTGATAGTCATCATTATCAGCATCAAAGGGAAAGGATCAAGTCCAGTTTTATTTATTTATCTAGATGAATACACTTCATAAAACCAGAAAAGTAAACAGGCAAGCGGGTTTGAGTGACTAGTGTCCAAATTTATTTCATGTAGAGTGGTAATTTTTTCCTAAGTGTTAATGATTGAATGATACGCTTGCATGGGCGGCAAGAAAACAGAACTACGCCACATGAATTTACCACTGGATAGATATACGAATGATTATATATCGATATAATTATGGCAGTAGCATGAACGTTAAGCAATATATCCATATGTTTTTTTCTCTCTCATTTCTCCCGATTGAAACATGACCAGACAATCGAGATAATTAGAGGCTATCTCATTCTTAACTACAAGTAAGCAGTCGATGACTTTGAAAGATACACCGGAGATGCAAAACGACGACGATTTGCCATATGCTTATGTGTGGTTGTTAAATTGATTTTTGTAGGTCGGTATCTGGTCTCCTACATTTATTTTTGAATAGTTGATCTGATTTTTAAAACAAAGTCCAAATGCGCCTGGTCTCTCATTACCAAAAGCAGTCAGTTTCGATACATCATTTTTGTATCTGCATACTTATGTTGCATCAAGAAGAATTTGTAAAATCATTTTAAGCATGTCGAGTATAATGTCACGCATAACACTACATTATTGTTAAGTAGGTTTGGCACCCAATCAATCAACTCGATTGATACGAAAGATTTTGGTAGACATGCCGAAAATTAAACGATGATGAGGAATTACTTTATCAATGTTTTTACTTTTACCAAGAGTCTGTAATATTATCTTTCTCAACAGATCTTACCTCAATCAGGTGGAATATTTAATCGACAATCCGACGTGTTTATGCTTATCTGCTGAAAGTTGAAACGAATTGATCTAGAAAATATAGGTACATGTGAGCGATCCCTAAGTGATTATCACCAATCATTACCTTTCAAACAATTTGTCCATCAATTCCCCCAAAGTATGCACACGAAACTGGGGTGTTCCCTAAATTTAAGTTCTTGACCAGTCCCCTTGAAATAAGCCACGAGAGAATACAAACATGTTTTTATTTTACAGAATAAAATTTAAATATACCTATCGAATGATATCTTTAATTCATATTCAAACCTCAGACATGTGAGATCAATGTGAGGTGAGGGTTGGGAATTGGAATGACTAATGTTTTGCGTAAGTACATATATTAAGAGTCAAAAAGTAAATTGGAATT